>JAJTUV010002030.1:20000-297670 GCA_021653895.1 Mastomys natalensis
AGAGAGCAAGAGATTAAGAGAGAGAGGGGAGGGGGCAAGCATCCCCTTTTATAGTGGGCCAGGCCTACCTGGATGTTGCCAGGTAACTGTGGAGGTGGAGTTTAGACAGAATACTAACATTCCCCCATTTTGGTTTAATTAAAAAAGAAAAATTAGAAAGAGGTGATGGTGAAGCAGGAATAGGGTCATTGTGATATCTGGCTACTTCCTGCTGGCATTGGGGTGACATGTCTCTAGGGGGAGAACCTAGAAGAATGAGTATGGGGGATGTTTGTCCAGTTTTAGGAGAGTTGGCTGTTTCCTGCTGTCCAAGGTCTATGGAGCAAACCATCTGAGGTCAGAAGGAACAGGTCCAGTAGAAGCAGCTGTGTGTGTAACAGGAGGTGGAGCATCTGGAGGTTGCTTCTCTGGAGCTGTTCTGGATGCACCTGGACTTGACAAGATGTAGAGAATAAGATTAAGTACATTTGGGAGAAAGAAAAGTTTTTCTAAGACGTACATTCAAAACCCAGAGGGATCCCACCCTTTGGAATAGGTAGTAAGTGGGAACTTTAGGCAGATGTAGTTATTCTGGTTCTAGTCAAACAGTTTCTTTGCTAATACAGAAGTGTGCTTTTCCCTGCCTGCACAGCCTGCCAGAGTTACTTAAGACCAATCTTATGGCTCTCAATTTTGTCAGAAGTCTGTTAATACTAACATAAATAATTTATAGCTGACAGAATTCCCAAAGGCTCTAGCAGTTGACCCCAGATGGTTTCAGAAAACTTGAACACCGGACTCCTAGAAGATACAGCCTAGACTGTAAACGGGATACCCTGAGTCAAATGACTTAGCTAAGTCAAACCGAGGTAAGTCATTTCTCATGTCATGTATATCCATTCCACAGAGAAAAAGCCCTGCGTCTTCTGCGCTTGGAAACAAAACTGACTTCACCCAAGAGACTATAGAAACCATGGAAACTGTTGGCTAGTAGACTCTGTCATTTTTTAAAATAATATAACTGGTATATTGTTGTTTAATCTTTTTCAGACTTCTGACTACATTGACAGCTAAGATTTCACAGATGTAATCTGTTACCTCATTACCTAAACTCACTAAACATTCCACTATACAATCCAACAAAGGTTCATCTTAAAGACTGCTTGTGTTGTTAACTCATGCTGTTATCTCTTTTGTAAACTTATAAGCTACAGGAAACCCACTGAGATCTACCACTCACGGACCAAATAGATGCCATCCAGATAAGTACATCTGCCTAAAGTTCCCACTTACTATCACAAAGGGTGGGATCCCTCTGGGTTTCAAATGTACATCTTAAAAAAAATTTTTTTCCCAAGTGTGCTTAATCTTATTCCCTACATCTTGTCAAGTCCAGGTACATCCAAAACATCTCCTGTCACAACACAGCTGCTTCCACTGGACCTGTTCCTTCTGGCCTATCTGGATGGCTCCACAGACCCTGGACAGCAGGACCAGACAAACATCACCCCAGGTTCCCCCCAAAGACACATCGCCCCCAGTGCCAGCAGGAAGTAGCCAGATATCACGATGACCCTATTTCTGCTTCGCCATCACCTCTTCTCCTCTTTTTCCTTTCTTTTTATAATAAGAAGAAGGGAGGTATGTTAGCATTCTGTTAAACTCCAGCTCCACAGTTACCTGGCAACAGCTAGGTATGCTCCTCCCCAAAGCTACCTGGGAAAGGCCAGGTAGCCCTGCCCACTATTATAAGAGGGACTATCTGGCCCCTCCTCTCTCTCTTGCTCTCTTGCTCTCTTGCTCTCTAGCTCTCTTGCTCTCTTGCTCTCTTGCTCTCTTGCTCCTGTGACCCAAGCCTGCAGGTCATATCCCCTTCCCTTTCCCCTGTCCCCTCCCCCACTCCACGTGGTCATGGCCAGCCACCACCTCCACCTCTCTCTGCTCTCCCCTCTGCCCTAAATAAACTTCTCCTCCTGGAACCCTCTGCCACTGCCAGTTTTCTTTTTTTTAAACAACAAGCTTAGCTGTAAATGTAGTCAGAAGTCTGAGAAAGAATAAACAATAATTTACCAGTTATATATCATTTTTGAAAAATTAAAGAGTCCACTAGCCAACAGTTCCCATGGTCTCCATGGTCTGTTGGGCAAAGTCAGTTTGGCTTCCAAGTGCAGAAGACGCAGAGACTTTTCTCTGTGGAATGGATATGCATGACATGAGAAATGACTTACCTTGGTTTAGCCAAGTCATTTGACTCAGGACATCCAGTTTAGTCCACTGTGTTTGTTCACATACAATCCAGGCTGTATCTTCTAGGTGTCCAAGTCTTCTGAAACCATCTTGGGTCAACTGTTAGAGGCTTTGGGAATTCTGTTGGCCATAAACTTAACTATTAGTAGACTTCTGACAAGATTGAGCGCCATAAGGACTGGTTGTAACTGAATAGAATTTAATAGCAGTAGTAAAAATCTATTAAGACAAGATAGGAAAGAGACTTAAGTAACTTTGGCAGGTTGTGTAGGTAGAGAAAAACACATTTTTGTATTAGCAAAGAAACATTTGGCTAGGACCAGAATAAGAAAGCTGGCAACAGTGGCATATGATCATATGGCTGGAGGGTTGGAGTTGTGGGCCACAGGTCATGACCCAGGGTTGTGCTATGGGCCTGCAGCTGAGGGCATAGGTGCTGGTGTCAGGTCTGCGGTCACCAGTGGTGGCAGGGTGGGACTTCCTACTAACAGCTGGAAAGCCCAGTGCCTCTTGCGGCTAGAGTCTGCAGTGGGCAAGGAAAATACTAACATAGTGACTGGATTTAGAACAGCCATATTAATACTACCGATGGTGTCCCAAACATTGGGCAAGAAATCACTTTTAAAAATTAATTGGAGATCCACAAGTAGAAAACATAAACTGTTCCTTTAAGATTTGGAGGAGTGGCCAGGCAGTGGTGGTGCATGCTTTTCTTCCCAGCACTTGGGAAGCAGAGGCAGGCAGATTTCTGATTTTCAGGGCAGCCTGGTATGCAGACAGTCGGAGATATACAGAGAAACCCTGTCTCAAAAAAACAAAACAAAAGATTTGGAGGAGTGAAGGAGGAATTAGTTTCTCAGACAAGCAAAGCTGTGCAGGTTCGGAACTAGGATAGGAGTTTGTGCAAGTTTGGCATGAATAATACTAGGTTTTGTGGCTTAAGGTTAGAACACACCCAGGACAGCTCATAGACATGGGGGCAAGGTAGTTATTCAGCTGAAAGCTCTCTCATGTTCTGGGCTGTTGTGGAGAGCTTAGGTCAGGATGCTAAGACCTCCTGCTGGGGTAGGGCAGGCCACAGAGAGCAAGTCTAAATAAGAAAGGAATGGAGGAATTAATGGAAATTTAAGAATCAGTGCTTCACAAGCAACAAGATTCTTTGAATGCTTGGGAATTCTTGAATAGCTCAGAGTGGTATGCATTCACAAATTATCCTGAAAACAGGCTCATAAAGAAAATAGAAGTGAATTTAATTGAAGTTAAATACATAGGAAGGGATGATAATTCAAGATATATAAAGAGAAAGGGGATATAATTATATATCCACAGATATTCATCTCTGTAGAAGGGGAAAAAAAGGAAATTGCATTGTTTTAATGACAGAAGGGAGAAATATTGATCATTATTTAATTGTTTTTAGGTATACATGGAAGAATAAACAAATTTAGGCCTCGTATATCAAATGTCAGAAATAAAGGCATGAAGATAGAAAGAACTCTTATCTCAAAAAATAATAATTATTATTTATAATTATTTTAATTGTTTTAATTATTAAAATGAAGGTAGTTACAAGTTTGGTGATATTAATGACATTACTAATCCTTTGGGAGAGAGGTCAGAGTAGATCAGGCCCTAAGTAAAAAGAGGTTGAAAAATTGAACCAATAGATTTTGTGTTGCTTGACCAAGGACATGCTGTTCTGAGAGAGAGGCTTTGTACTTGTGTTAACAGAAAGGAGAAAAGGCTTTGGACCTCTTCCAAAGTAATATGGATTTGATACGATAGGGGAAGACCCACTGAAGAGCTTGGCTTCAGACAGGAAAGAAAACTTCAAGAACACCAAATAGAACAGGTAACATGAGTTGCTGATCCCTCCACAGGGAAACAGCCCTGAAACTAGCTTAAACAGAAAAATGTCTTAGCCAAAACTTCAGCTAAAATTAGCCAATAAATCTTGTTGGTTCCGGCATCTGTGCAGTTTATCATGATATTCTTCACATGGCATAAATGAAGATTTATTACAGTTGGTTATTGATCAAACTATCTCATAAAAACAGTTGTCTTTCATCTGCTCAAACAAGGAGCAAAAATTCATCCGTAACTGATCTGTGCATCTTTCATAATGCATACAAATATTTTTATAGAACTACAAATTGGTTGTAAGATTCAAACATTGCAGAATGAAACACCAAGTTGCAGAGCTGACAAGATTTATTCTTGGGAATGCTGAAATGATCTGCTGTTCCAGCTCCCTGCCTCAACAGATGCTGTTTCTGAAGACTTTCCCCCAGAAGAGCTTCAGGAATACCTGCTGATTCCTGATGACCTCAGTTCATCCAGTCTTTCAGACAGGTCCAGTAAGGACTTCAGTTAAGCCCTGAGCTTTCTAAGCATACAGAGACTGGATGACAAATGCTTAAGATAGAGAGTTGTCTTCCAGATCTCTTGGGTTTGGATGTCTGATTATGGTTATTTTATAAATTATAGGTAGTCTGTCATTTTAAGGAATAATTTGGAAAAGGTCACAGTTTTGGACAAAGAGGAAACTAAATAGACAGCTTAGGTGCAGGGATTTGTATCTTTCCTTTCCTCATTTCTATCCATTCTTTCTTAGGTAAAGGGAAGGTGATCAAAATCAAAAAGGGGGTAGAGTAATATTTTAAGAAATTAAATATATGGGGGTGGATTACTAAATTTACTATTAAACAAAACATTTTATAGCCATAATCTTACATTGGTAGAAATCTTTATATTTTGATGTAGAATTGAAATTATATTTTCTTACATTGGTAAAGAAGTTATATTTTGGTACAGGTTTAAGATTTTCACTGGCATAAATCTTTGTATAATGAAAAATTTAAATTTTTTTTTTTTACTCTTAGATAGGCATTGTGCCTATGCAAGTTACTAAGATACTAGGCTTAGACCCAGTCCTTCCAATGTCTGCTACTACAAACTGTTTAGCATGATTAAGTAATGCAAGTTAAAGGTCAGATAGTAAACTCATGATAATATTAGATCCTGATTTAATTCCAATAAAGTTTTTGCAAGATTATTTAAATAGCAAACAGCTATGAATAATCAATTTTTAACAACTCAGTTATACTATATATAGATACTTAATTTTCAAATGCATCAGAGATCTGCAGGATACAACAATGTAAATCACTTTATTATTAATATATCTTTTGATGACAAGACATCTCTGCTCCTGACAATACACCCATCCCACTTCAAAGGAGATATTGAGCATCTTAACCCCAATTGGAGTCGCTTCAATTGTGGCAAAATAGACACTGGTTCTGAAATACATTAATTTCATATACAGGGTAAGCTGTATAATTCCTGCTTCACTTAAGGACTGTCAGATGGCTCTATGCCAGAATACTAAAGACAGGTAGTCCAAAGTTACTAGGAACTTTGAAGACTGTCTAGGCAGTCAGTTGTTTCTACAAATTGTATAAGTTTTAGAAGCTATGTCTTCATGCTTCAGACATATTAAAATAATATTTAATTACTTCACAGATCTCTGAGTGGGTTGAGGAATAGCTACAGTCTCATAATTGGGCTTAAGTTATTTAACATTGAGGAAAATTATCTAGATTTGAAAGGATGGTTTTCAGATGATAATGAAAGTTAAAAATCAAACATGATTGAGGTACAAAATTGTAAACTCTTTAAGTTAGGATAGATGATAAAATACTTTGTCTAAATTGTCAAATTTGGTGGACTGGATGTTATAAATGTACATCTTACCTTATAATTTACATAATTATTGTAGTTATATTCAATGTCCATCTGAGAGAAAAGAGCCTTGGACAAAAAGGGGGAAATATAGCTGCTGTGTTATGAATGCTAACTATGTTCCTCAAAAAAATGTTTACACGAGAGGGTGTGTACATGTCTTCTGGAATTCTGCCCTCAACTTGGTTCTGATTGGTAAAGAAAAATGCCAGCCACCAATAGTTGAGGAGGACAGACAGAGGTGGTTTTGCGGATTTCCTGGGCTTGAGACCAGGAGAAGGGAGAGATCTACCATGTTGCAATGCTGAGGTGAGGAGAGACACCGTACCTGAGAAGAATGCCAGAGAGAGAGGCATAGCTGCTGTGTGAAAGAGCTGGGAGACTTCAATCCAGAGGGCTGTACAACTCATTCTAGAGCAGAAAAGGTAGAACTTAGAATTTAGTAAGTAGTAACTTGGAATTCTAGCAGCATAGAGACTAGACAGCTGCCAAGCTATTGTGTTATATAAGCAATATTAAAATACAGTGACTGTGAATGGGTGTCCTTCATTTGGAAACATGAGCCATTGAGGTGGGTAGCAAAACCTGCACTGGGATTTAAACATTAAATATTAATACTTCACAGTGAAAGCAGTGCTAAATACACATTTTATAGCACTATGTGCCTACATAAAGAAATTAGAAAGCTCTTCTATCAGCAATTTAAAAGTACACCTGAAACCTCTAGAAAAAAAAGAAGAGAACAAACCAAAGTGGAATAGAAGACAGGAAATAATCAAAATTAGGGCTGAAATCAATTCAAAGAAAACAATCCAAAGAACCAAGACCTGGTTCTGTGACAAAATCAACAAGATGGATGAATCCTTAGCCAAACTTACCAAGAGACAGGGAGACAGTATCCAAATAAACAAAATCAGTATTGAAAAGGAAGGCATAACAACTGACATTGAGGAAATTCAAAGAATCATTAGGTCTTATTTCAAAAGCCTATATTCAAAGATTGGGAACACCTTAATGAAATTTATCATTTTCTAGACAGATATTGCTTACCATTAAATCAAGATTAACTTAAATCAAGACCAACACCTTCAAGAAAGTGGCTAGATACAACATGTATTCAATGAAATCAGTAGCCCCCTTTTATACAAATGATAACACATTTACACAGTACTATAAATCCTACAGAGAAAGAAACAGTCATTTAAAGTCTCCTAACCAAATAAAGACCAGGAGTAGATGATTTTAGTGCAGAATTCTTTCTACCAAACGTTAAAAGTTGAGTTTATACCAATACTCCTCAAAGTATTCTTAAAAACAGAAACAGAAGGAACACTGCCAGTTCCATTCTACAAGTCCACATTCACCCTGATACCTAAACCATACAAAGACTGAACAAAGAAATAGAACTTCAGACTGATTTGTTTTATGAACATTGATGCAAAAATATTCAAAAAATTACTTGCAAACCAAATCCAGTAACACATCAAAGACTTTATTGATCAAAATCAGTCTTCATTCTAGGAATGCCAGGATAGTTTGATATATGAAAATCCATCACTATAATACATCATAAACACAAAATGAAAGAAAATAATCATGTGATTATCTCAATATATCCTGAAAAAGCCTTTGATTTAATCTATCACTTCTTAATATTAAAAGTATTAGAGAAATCAGATATACAAGGCATATACCTAATCATAATCAAAACAATATATGGCAAGACAATAGCCAACATAAAACTCAATGGAGAGAAACTTAAACAATTCCATTAAAATCAAGGGCAAGACAATGATGCCAATTCTCTCCCTATCTATTCAATATAGGACTTGAAGTTCAGTAAGACTACTAAAGTAGATGCAGGAAATAAAAATTGGAAAAAAAGGATTTTGGATGATATGATAGTATACATGAACAATCCCCAAAATTCTATCAGAGAACTTCTACAGCTGATAAACATCTTCAGGAAAGTGGCTGGATACAAAATGTATTCAATGAAATCAGTAGTCCCCCTTTATACAAATGATAAACGAGCGAGGAAAAAAGTAGGGAAAAAATTTGCTTTACAATAGCCACAAATAATATGAAATATCTTGGTGTTACTTTAACCAAACAAGTGAATGTTCTATATGACAAGAAATTCACATCCCTGAAGAATGAAACTGGAGAACATATCAGAAGATGGAAAGAATGGCCATGTTCATGTATAGCTATGATTAACATAGTGAAAATGAACATCTTACCAAAAGGAATCTAAAGATTCGAGGAAATTCCCACCAAAATTCCAATACAATTATTCACAAACATGGAAAGAGCTATTCTCAACTTCATACAGAAAAGCAAATAACCCAGGATAGCCAAAACTATCCTAAACAAAAAAGGTACTTGGGAAATATCACCATCCCTGACTTCAAGCTGTACTACAAAAACAGTGATTAAAAACTCCATGGTTTTAGTAAAGAAACAGACATGTTGATCAACAGAATCAAATCTAAGATCCAGAAAATAACCCATACACCTATGGACACTTGATTTTTGATAATGAAGCCAAAACCATACAGTGGAAAATTAAAGCATCTTCGACAAATGGTGCTGAATTAACTGGATTCTACATGTAGAAGAATGCATATAGATCCATGTTTATCACCCTGCACAAAACTAAAGTCCAAGAGGATCAAGGACCTTAACAAAAACTAGATGTTCCAAATCTCATAGAAGTGAAAGTGGAAATAATCTTGAATGAATTGGTACAGGACACAAGTTTCTGAACAGAACACAAATGGTTCAGGCTCTAAAAACAATTGATAAATGGGACTTCATGAAACTGGAAACCTATTGTAAGGCAAAGGACACTGCCAATAGGACAAACCAGCACCCTAATTTTGGGAAAGGATTTTCAGCAACCCTACATTTGACAGAGAACTAATATCCAAAATTTACAGAGAACTCAAGAAGTTAGACCACAACAACCCAAAGAACACAATTTTAAAATGGGGTACAGATCTAAACAAAGAATTCTAAACAAAGGAATCATGAATGCCCAAGAAGCACTTAAAGAACTGTTCAAAGTACTTAGTCATCAGGGTAATGTTATTCAAAACATCTCTGAGATTCTGTCTTATACCCATTCTGTCAGAATGACTAAGATCAAAAACTCAAGACATAGCACATGCTGGCTAGGATATAGAGCAAAAGCAACATGTCTTAATTGCTGGTGGGAATGCAAACTTTTACTCTCTCTTAGCAAATCAATTTGATGATTTCTCAGAAAACTGGGAATACTTCTGACTCAAGACTCAGTTCTATCATTCCTAGGCATATAGCCAAAAATTCTTTAGTATCCCACAAAGACACTTGTTCAACTATGTTCATAACAACTTTATTCAAAATAGCGAGAAAAAGGAAAAACATGTAGATGCTCTTCAACTGAAGAATGGAAAAAGAAAATGTGGTACACTACACAATAGCTGAATAAAATATTATTCAGCTATTAAATACCAAGACATCATGAATTTTGCAGGCAAATGCATGGAACTTGAGAATATCATCTTGAACGAGGTAACTCAATCCCAAATGGAAATACATCGTATGTATGTAGTCACTTATAAGTGCATATTAGCCCTAAAATGCAGGTATCATGTTACATTCCACCCACCCAAAGAAGATAAACAAGAAGTAGGGTCCAAGTCAGGAAGCTTGTACCTGACTTAGAAGTAGGAATAAAATAGTCCTAAAAGGCAGAGACCTGAGATAAGTGTGGCACTCAAGAATCAATGGGGTGATCTTAACTGTGACTCATTTTATTGGAGATATGGAACCTGAAGAGGGCAACTCCTGTAGCTAGGCTGATATCCCAGTTGAGCAACAGAGACACCAATCCACCCACAATATTTTCAACCCCCAATTTTTCTATCTACAAGAAATGCAGGCATGTGTGATAAAGCACAACCTGAGGGAATGGACAACCAATTATGAGCCCAACTTGAGATCCATCTCATGGGCAAGCACCTATCCCTAACACTACTAATGAGACTCTGTTCTATCTGCAGACAGGAGCATGTTGCCCTCTGAGAGACTCTACCCAACATCTGACTCAGTCAGATACAAACACCCACAGCCAAACAGTGGATGGAGCTTGGGGACTCTTATGGAAGAGTTGGAGGAAGAATTTCCTGCCCAGAAGGGGATAGGAACTCCACAGGAAGACAAACAAAGACTACCAACCTGGACCCTTGGGATTCTCAGAGTCTGAACCACCAACAAAAGAACATAAATGGGCTGGACCTAGATCTACCCTTACCATACTGCAAATGTGCAGTTTGGTCTTTGTGTGTATCCATACAACTGGAATGGGGGCTTTCTCAAAAGCTGTTGCCTGCACATGAGATATGTTCTACTAGATGAGCTGCCTAGTCTGGCCTCACTGAAAGAGGACGCACATAGCCTGCAAGAGTTTTGAAGTGCCAGGGTTAGGGGATCATCAGGGGTTACCCACAAAAAGGAGAAGGCTTGGGATGCAGGAATGATTGTGGGAGGAAGTAACTAGGAGAAGATCAGTGAGTAGGTTGTAAAGTGAAAAAATAAAATAATTAAAAAGAGTGAGAGCAATACTTCATCCACATGATTAAAAACTCCATCAAACAAAACCTTTATCCAACACCAAGCTTTGTTGAGAAACACTGAGGTTTTTCCTATTAAAAATGATTTTAAAATGTTTATCCTCACATTTTACTATATCTTAATTTGGTGTTTATTACATTGGGAAAAAACTAAATTAAATGCCACACAGATTTTAGTGGAAATTGATATATTTTTATATTCAGGTGATGTCATAAAGAATATGGAAACATAAATTATTTACAAAAAATTAAAGAATCTCATAACTGACCAAACTATTCTACAACCAGTATATAACCAATCATACCCAAGACTCTGGGAACATCGTGGAAGATGGGGTAGAAATCCTCCTAGAGCCAAAGGAGTGCCATGAAATCCTGGACTCTGGACATGCTATGGCTATTGCACCTGTTAATTCATGACTGCTATAGTAACCTCCACTAGATCTGTAGAATATCAATCCAGTTAAAAATTCATCATTGAATATAAAGTGGATCTTGATGCCACCTCCCAACTGAGGATTTAATGATAGTTTTATGAGCAGATTTTCCTCCATCTACATCTGTCCCACAGGGGTGCAGCAGTTGCAGAGCTCAGAAGAGGGCACTGGATCCAATGTCATTGAAATTACAGATGAGCTTTTGTTTTCATATGGCTACTGGGAATTGAACCCTGGCCTTCAATAACAATAGCCAGTGTTTTTAATGACTGACTACATACATGGTGTTGTAAATCTGGTAAAAGCATGTCATAGGCTTTAGTGCAGAAACTACAGCCCTTCTTACTAGATGAACATGTGATGCTTTTCTAAATTCCCTCTAGGCTCTTACATTAAGAGCCATAGATTTCTGTTGTCAGTGAAGTTTTTTTTTTTACTGTGGATGAAAGTAACACAAAAAGTTATATTTAGAAAAAGTTTTAAAGAGTGACTGCAGAATTCACACTACTAAATGTAATATCTAAATCACTCACTCAAAGACTCGAGGGAAGTAAAAAAAATTAGTGGAGCAGAAGAAATATAGAGCCTAGCCTAGATTAGAGACATGGATTAGTAATAAAGAACATATTCTTCTCTTGAGAAGGACATGACTTCAGTTTCTAGACCCTGTCAGATGGGTCAAATGCCTTATACTTCAGATACAGGGGATCCAACACCCACTTCTGACCTTCATAAACACTTCACACATACACTCAGACACATACACATACATGCACATATATTTACATGATTATAAATAAAGCCTTTCAAACACTAGAGGAAAGGTAGAGACATGTAGAAAGTTCGCTTTGTGGCATGAAAATATTATTGCACTCTTGAAATCCCAGCAATTGTGTCAAATGACCTATGGCATATATAGAATAAAAATAATAACACTAAACCATGGAGAATGGAAGGGTTGAGAGATCCTGTCTCTACTGGTAGGTACTGGTAACCAGGGAAAGAAGAGCCATTTTCTTCAGCAGTGTAAAGAATGGAAGTGTGCTCATGTTCTTGCAAATAACTCTGTAAACTATGTTATTTTATAATCAACACTTATTAAATTCATTGACACACAATGTTTCAAAAGTCATTAGAGTATAAAAAAGTATAATGTTAGAGGAAAGGGAACAACAAGAATGATAGAGGAACAAGACTAGGTAACAGAAGCTAAATATAAGCAAAACACTCATATATGCATTTATTATATATACATATGGTAACATGTATTCTACTTATGGACTAGTTACTATACTTAATATATGGTGTTTGTTTGGATATATTAAAGTTTGGAATTTTCTTCTCTGTAGTCTCTTAGCAAATTGTCTGGAATGTGCAATGTATTCTAGTTTAATGCTTATTTGACCTGAAAAAAATACTAAAAAATACAATAATACCATAATAAAATGTTTTATATAAACATGAAATAACAAAAATATAAAAATATGAAATACTGTCTTTATTCATGTGCCCATAGATGATTATGCACTGCATACACACATAATTTAAATAAAACAATAAATCTTTAAAATAAATAAAGTAAAAAAAATGATATTAAAACATTCAGTGTGATGGTTCTATGTGCTTTAATGTCAGCATGCTAGAAGGAGAAGCAGGTAGATTAAACATCAGCCTGGTGTACAAGTGAGTTCTAAGCCTGTAAGAGATACTTTTAAGACAGTGTTTGAAAAAAAATAAGCATGACTTTCTAAAGAAAGCAGGAATAAAATAAACATATACAAAATAAATATATAGTAAACATTGAAATAATATATTTTCATATTACAAACCACAATCAATAGAAAAAAATTCAAGCAATACCATTAAATTAAATTAAATTAAAATTAAAATTAAATTAAAAGAGGAGACAGGACTATCCACCATGCCCACTCCTTTTCAATATAGTGCTCATTTTATTTATATATTTTATATATGGTACACACATATATGTACTATTACTACTAATAATAATGCAATACCATTAAATTAAATTATTAAATTAAATTAAATTAAAATGTGTAGTGACATAGTGCTACCCACCATTCCCACCTTCTAGCTATACCAGGGAAGCCACACCACAAAATATCAAGAACATCATTGCCTAAACAAGATCAGAACAATTTCATAAAATCGTTATGTAGGGGAAATGTTAGTGAGGCAACTCCTAGACAAAGAGTTAGAGAGGGAGACTTAGTCTTCTCCTGAAATAACTTATTGGTTGTTAAATACCAACTAATTATCCCTAGAAACGTACATATGCTGGCAACATTGAATTATATAATCAAGTATTTTTGTATCTGCATCTATGTGTAACTAGCTAAAGAGTCCTACATCATTCATTCTGATACTTGAAAACCAAAGGCAGGCTGATTTACATGAGTCTGAAGTAAGCATGATCTACAAAGTGAACTACAGAATAGCTAGAGCATACATTGTCACTCTGTTCAAAAAAAGAAAGAAAGGAAAAAACGGAGTTCATGAATTTGGAAGAGAGTTTAGGTAGAAATATGAGGGGAGTGAACAGGAGAAAAATAAGCGATGTAATTGAATTAAAATTTACAAAAGTGTCATGCTAAGCTGTTTGTATAAAAAGGTATTTATTTGAATGATGCTAACATTTTTTTTGATAACTTCTTAGTTCTGTTATCAAACAAAACTGGGAAAACTGGGTTTGAATACAAGCAGTGATACTTAAACACACTTATAAAATTCATACATACATACATACATACATACATACATAGCCTAGGAAATACAGAAGGAGATCAGAAAAACATTGACCTTAACCTTAATTATGATTACCAGTTTTCCTTGGGAAATATGAGGTGACATAAAAATAAGGAGACAGTAGAGACCTGTGTTTAGCCTCAGACAACAAAGGTGCTAAAATGAACTACTGTCTTCTGCTCTGTGATCCTGCATGTTTATCTTCTCTGCTGATAAATGTCACATCATCACTTCTCCCTGGAGAAGTGACCTCCATGAGTACCTGACTAGACAGCAAGTACAGTCCCCTTTAAGCAATAGTTAGAGGCTATTGCTGCAAACTAATTAAAAGAGCTTTTCATTTATTTCTGACTATTTTTCCTTCAGGAAGATTGAGCTTCCCTGCTCCCCAACACAATAACATGAAGACATATAGCACTCCTGCACATTGTTGGCAAATTATGGTAACTTCCTAAGAATGTCATAATAAAATGTTTGTTTGTTTGTTTGTTTGTTTGATTGATTGACTGATTGATTGTTTCTTGGTACTGAAGAGTGAACCATGAGCAAGGTTAATTTAGTACTGGGCAACATCTCTATCTTTTCATAGTAAAAATTTTAAATGAATGCTCATATTTTAATTTTTTACTTTCTGAGATTATAAAAACATTTCTCTTTTACAAATACTCCTCTTTTTCATACTCATTCGTATTTTTAATAATTGTTATTACATGCATGTATGCACACAATATATATATATATATATAGGAATATATATATATGTAGGAATATATATATATTCCTACATGAAACCTGTTCAATGTGTACAGTACGTACATTTTGAAAAACAAAATACCTACAAGCAGATATGTGAAGATGGAATAAAATTCTTTCACTAACCCCTTCTTGATCATGTCTGGTTTTTTGATTACCAGGACAGGGATCATCCCCTCATATAGTCTGTATTGGGAAAACAGATGTAATCACACCACTTTGATCCTGAACGGTGAACTGAATCTTGATTTTTGAAAAGATCAATTGTTCTTCACTACTTAGCTATCTCTACTGCCCCTAAGAACAAACTATTAACAACTGACAAGCAATAAATGTTGCAAGGAACTTTTCCTTTGGGACCATTATAAACTGTTCAGTGGCATTGAAGAAGGAGAAAAACCCTCCTCTCCCTTTCACCCTAAACAGTTGAGGTGAGTTGAGTGGAAGAGCAGGTTCCTGCTGTGTCATGAGAACAGGAAATCTTGCCCCAGTGGTGTGGGTATTGGAGAACTGGAAGACTGACCTTCTCAGATACTCTCAGGCCCATATCCCAGACTTTTAATTGGCTAACGCTGACAGTGATTCATCCATGAACTGGTGAAGTGCATGAAAGGGCCAGTCTATAGATTAAAAAAAAAAAAAAAAAACACTCCGCAGGATCTCCATGACACTGGACAATGAAAGAATATCTGAGATGTGCCCCAGTGAGTTTCCAGATTTGATAGTATATAGCAGAAGCCAGAGGACTAGGACCAGACAAACAAATCATTACAATGAACATTTTCAGAGAAATAAGTGTAGACAAAATGGTACATTATGGGACACACTGTGACATGTAAATGCTTCCAGAATAAGATTTTCTTATTATTTTTCTGTTGGCAGGAGGTTGCATGGGTTGAAGGTGGATATGAGGAGAGAAGGTGATGAGTGGAATTGGGGTCTATGATATGATATGAAATTCACAAGGAACTAATAAAAAGTTAAAAAAAAATCCAACACAGAATGCCCTTGGCATTGGAAAACATGGTTCTTAATGACCATGCCAAGGCAACTGACCTTGTGAGTAGTACTGAGATTTCTGATGATGAATAAGATATGATGAAGAATAGGAACCTCATCTACCTTGCTTGTGACACACAGAACATTGATGTCACTTCTTCTCAGACTCTAACCAAATTACCAGCACCTCTCAAAGGGAAGTTCTGCTGCTGTTGGCTCCATTATCACACAAAATAATTAATTAAACAAACTTAGAAGGCAATAGCATGATATAACTCATGCTACTCCTGTTCTTTAAGGTGAGTAGTATATGTAAATAGAAAATATCCATATACATTCTGTAGGACCATAAAAGGACAGCATGGTTTCTGGTCAAGAATCAGCTAGAAATTGCCAGATATCCCCAGGTGATCCTAAGGGACACCATGCATTTCACCACGCTCCCAGACTCCAGGCTCCTGACACAAGGCCCAAGACCTCTATAGAGTGATGTCCTCCAGGCAGGTAGGACAATGCCCACTACCCCTTCCACAGGTAGAGGACATGACTACAGGCCACAGAGCCTCAAGACAGATCTCCATATTGAGATACCTAAAGGCTAGACGAGTGTAGCCACTTAAACATTCCTTCCCAGACCCTCCTCCTTGCAAAAGACATTTAACCTCAGGCCCACAAGCAAGCCGAGCCAACCAAAACCCAGCCAAGTGAGTCGCCACCACCAAGAACTCTCATCCCTGTGTGATGCAGCCAGAGTTTCTCCCCCTCACCCAATTCAGCTGCAGGCAAATCTAGTCCAAACACCCCCACTTCATTCTTGGCCCAGTGGCTCCTGAGAGTCCAAGGGCCTAAAAACCAACCAGTTCCCTGCTGCCTCTTGGCATGGAGACCCTCAAACCAAGAGCTCTGTCTCCCCGCTGGACCTCAGACTGTGCCTCCCACCCCAGAGCAAAGTCCCCGTAGCTCCACGTAGCCCGATATCTGCCAAGCATGAGCATGGAATGAACACAGTCAAATTTCTGGTGTCTTTGTCCCCATGAGAGGTCCTAGATAGGTGGTGAGCACAAGGCGGCACCTACACATCAACCCATCAGGTCTCAAGCACACTACAACCCAACAACATTCCTGTTAAATAGTCAGTGTCTTGTGATGAATGTATTGAAAAAAATGGAAGGAAAAGAAATTACATTAAAATGTGATGATACAGAAGTCTAAGACAAGTATCCAGGAGGCAGACATGGAAAAAACTGATATCTGGGCCAGTATGGGCTTCATAGAATCTTCTAGTTGTACCATGGATATGTTGTGACCTAGTTTCAAAAAATAGTGAGAGAAAGCCCAGGATGCCTCAAACCAATGGAAAGAAGTACAGACAAGTAAAAAATCCTGAAAGTGAGAGAAATGGAAGCACACATCAACTGATTACCCAATTCCATGTAGTCAGACCATAAAACATACATATAACTAACACTATACAGACTGAACAGGCTATGATTATAAATACAAATACATTTATGTCAGGAGCCAGAACCCTCATCCCTTACCCCCTACTTTTCTCTACCTGCGCAATGCCCCCTGCAGCTTGGCAGCAGCAAGATCCTGCTTGGCAGCTGCAGATAGGAAAAGCAGTGTACCATGTCTCTGAAAAAAGCAGGTGGACCACAGAGGCAGTGTACCATGTCTCTGAGAAAAGCAGGTAGACCACCTATTGTTCCAGGGCACAGGCCGAGAAGATTCTGTACTTTCCCATCACCTGGTCCCTCTTACCCCCTCCCCTTGTAAAACATATAAAAAGATGCTTTGGGCTCAAATACATGACTCTTGACAAGCATTTGTTTCCTTGAGTCCTTCCTCTCTCTCACCCATTCCCCTCAGGTTGCGGTCCTCCTTGAGTCATCACAAATTACTAAGGACCTGCAGGTTGGGTCAGGTGGCTTCCAGACGTGGGGCTCAAGGAACGGATCCCTCTGGACGGACCCTCAGTAAGACATGGCCATGGTATCAAGATTGAGTGAGACAGGATCATCACCCACAACCTGTTGTCCTTGGGTAAGTTAGTTTTCATTCCGTCCCATAAGAATGGGCCATTCTCTGTCGAAGGAGGCGTCCTTCATAAAGGACCTCAAACGTGCACTCAGAGAGAGAGGAATACGGTTAAGAAAAAGAATTTAGGTTAAGAAAAATAATTCAGGTTAGCTATAACACTTTAGGTTAAGAAAAAATTCAGGTAAGCTATTACAGTTCAGGTCAAGAATGAGAGCTTTTTAAGCAGTCACTCTTTGTGACATGGCTCCAGGATCCTATCTTCAGAACACGGAGAACTAGGGTTAAGAAAAATCAGATCCTTAAAAATCTTTTGCTTTCATTAGTGTTGTTCTCCCAAGAGATGAAGGACTATTGATAAAACATGTTATACCTCCTAAGGAGGAGACAAGAAGTTGAACCTTGAAAATGAGAGATAGAGGAAGGGCGAAAAGGAAAGAAGTTGCCCGCTCTCTGGCGTGTTAACAAAAGAAAAGCAAAAAACTTATTCCAGAGCCCTCCTGGGAAGCAAGAGATTACTGGGGGACGCCCTAGCCTCTCTGGCTCTCTCTAGGAGAGATTCTCAGTTCTGCTTTTCTGTTTATTGTGTGTCTTTGGCATGCCAACCTGTCCATGTGTGTCAATTTGTTTGTCTTTGTCTCGTGTGAATGATTGTTATGTTCTATGTTTCCTGCTTAAAAAAGAAACTGGTTAAAACTGCTTGCTCGATTTAGTTTGAAATTTGCTTGGGAAGCAGTCTCAATTTACACAGCAAAAATTAATAATTTACCCTGCTCTGTGGCTGGGAAAAGAGCACTGGCAGAAAGAACCTTGAAAAGAGTTAACTGTTTTCATAAGCGGCTCTTGGAAGGAGGCCAACAGTTTCTGTAGTAAGAGTGTCTCCCAGTTTGATAAATGTTTTTTTGTTAAATTACAATTAAAAAGGTAAGAAAATTTTGTTTAGATATACATTTATTTTTATTCTTGATTGGTTTAAAAAATATATAAGTATGCTTTATATGTCCTGGTTATATATTATTGGATATGATTGCAAATTTATAATTTTGGTAACAAAAACTAGATTAAAATTGGTAATTTGGAGTTAGAGTCATTTAAAAATCAGATGTATAAAAGAGATTTTAATAAGAGTTTTATTCAAGATCAAACAAAGCTCTGATGAACACCTTCTCCTGTTATACAACTGGCTTATTAGTTGATCCCTCTAAAGGAGTTTTGATACAAGCCTTTGCTCTCACACAACAAGCTTTAACATTTCAGAGAGTGTTTGTTGCTCCAAAAACATCCAAAGACAATATCTTTTTATTATTTGAGACATCAGCTATATTCCTAAATAAATTGTGACATAAGATTTAAATAAGAAAAGATAGTTTACTTATTTTTAATTATTTTCAAAAGTTTCTGTGAGATGCTAATTGGCTAAGATCTTATTTTAAGCTCTCCACAAAAGAATTTAAGCCTCTATTTAATGTTTTCAAGAGAGATACAAACCTTAATTTCTTTTGGTTGATAGAAAAATAATTTTATATAAAAAAATTTATTAATAGATATATAAATTAATTAGTTGTTGGCTGTTTTATAAGTTTTTTGATAAAAATGATTATTAATATGAATTTATATTTCTTTATTTCCAAAAGGAGTTTTAACATCCTGTTTTAAAGCTGTTGCTGTGTAAATACAAAATTATAGGTCAAGACCACAAAGGTTTCTAGATTGTCTGGACCCCAGGAAAATGCCATAACAAATTTGTATATGAGATAAATTACAGACCTTACAAAAACAATTGGCCATGCAATTTTGCTCTTTACATTGGGGTTACTATATAATAAAAATTTGTCTATCTAGATTGCTGTGCTGCTGTAGCTGATCTGCCTTTTGTGATCCTTGAAATCAGAAACTACAGTTTTTTGATATTTAGTACTTCATTCTAAAAACAGCCAAAGATTAGGTAAACAACTTTATTTTGTTTCAGAAAAAGCTGCTGGGCTCTGACTTATGCCTACAAGTTTGAGGCCATTTAAAATAAGTTATTAAAGAGTTCATTATTAAATATAAAAAAGTTTCCTATGAAAGCTATTTCAAGAAAAAAAAGTACAAAAAAACTTTTATTTTATTTGAAAAAGGGAGGCAGATAGAGATTGCGCCAGGAACTCAGAGAAATTAATAAGACCATGGTCCCGACCCAGTCCTTATCTGGGGGAAAGGACACACATGCATATATGATTCCAAGAAACAAAACGCCAAATGGCTGCCAGAAAGACTGGTGAAATTGGCTAATTCCACCGTAGGGACACCCCCTGAGAATGGTTCTTAACTGTGCTTCCTTTCAGAAAAATGCATCCAGTCGCCTTGCTCCTCCTGCTAACACTCCAAATCTGCTCGACTGTGAGTATCAAGCCCCAACACTCCCCATATTAGATTTATAATTTTACCTGGGTCATAATAAACCAAGCAGGAGATATTGTTAACTCCAGCTCTTCGCTTGGAACCCAACCTTCATGGCCTTCTCTAGAGGTGGACCTTTGTGCCCTTGCCCCGGGGACTGACGATGATGGGGGAACCCCCTCTCATTTTTGGCCCCAGGATAAGCCTGTTGATGCTCCAAACCCCAATTATGATGGTCACCTTGCCGGTTGTAATTCTTATGTCAAAAGAGTCTCTTTGGCCAATGATCCATCTGGCCTTTATGTATGCCCTGGCCCTACCCACAGAGATCGTTCCCAGGGCTATAAGTGCGGACATTCTTCTGACTTTTTTTTGTGAATCCTAGAGCTGTGAGACCATGGGAGATGCATATTGGAGGCCCCACTCCTCCTGGAATTATATTACCCTACGGAGAAAATTCCTTCCCAAATATTTACAGGAGAAGTTAGGTGTGTCCACTGCTGACCCTATGAAATCCCAGTGTCAGAGTAATTGGTGTTCTTCCCTCCTCATTTCCTTTACTGAGAGGGGGAAAATAAAGATTGGAAGACCAAAGGATTTATGTAGGGCTTGCGCTTAGGAGAGTGCACTGCTTGGACATATGGCTGCTCAGACCCAGGGCTCACCTTTACAATAAAACTTCTTAAGGCCATCCCTAATAAAGATATTACTGCTGTGGGCCCCAATCCTGTTCTACAACACCCCTCAAAGTCCCTCAACCCAGCCCCCAAACCTGCAGTCGCTGCCCCTGGCGCCTTGCCTTCATCCTTTCCTTTGGAGCCTTTGGCCACCTGGTTTCAGCCCACTATTCCCATAGGCCCTTTTAGTTCCACTGACCTCATTATTTCCTTGGTAAATGCTTCTCTTGAGGCTATCCATAATACCAGCAATCCTGACTATCCACAATGCTGGATTTGCTTCTCACCTACTCCTCCCTTTTACGAGGGAATAGCTACCCTCTCCCTTCCCACTTTTACCAATGATGGTGACAAACTCCTTGGGACAAAACAGGAGAGGACTTGACCTTGTCTTCCTTAAGGAAGGGGGTCTCTGCATGGCCCTCAGAGAAGAGTGTTACTTTTACTCTGGTAAGACAGGTCTTGTCCAAAATAGTCTGGACAAGGTCAAAAAGAGCTTAGAGGAAAGAAGAAGAGCCAGAGAACAACAAGAGTCATGGTATCAGAATTGGTTCTCTACCTCTCCTTGGCTTACCACCCTGTTGCCTAGTATACTAGGGCCCTTTGTTGGCATTCTTTTGCTTCTTTCGTTTGGCCCTTGGGCTTTTAACTGTGTCACAAGTTTTGTTAAGAACCAGGTTGATTCTGCCATCAAGAAGCTGGTCGAAGTTCATTACCATCATCTGAAGACTGAAGAGGATCCAGAAGTGACTCTACCAGAGGCAGGCACAGCTGCCAGCCCTCCTGCCTCCCTCTATGGCCGACCCCTAGACTTCCACACCCTCAAGAAGGGTTCCTGGTATGCCTGGCTCTGCCCTCGTTTCTCTCGCTAGGGAGCCTGGCCTCTTGATCACCCCGACAAAAATTGGCTTTTCAAAAACCAAGGCCTGCCCTTGACGTGGCCCTCTAATATTGGAGAGTCTTCCTTTATGGCAATGCTATACCCCAAACTAACAAGTGACTAGTAACCTGAACATTCACAAAGGGATTGGGATGGCTGTGAGTTAGCCCGATGACAGGATTATTGTAGGTCCACTTCCCAGGGTCCCACCCAATGCAGCCGGAAAGGAGTGCATGGTGCTGGGAGTGGGTGCAGCCTACATAGCCTAAGACAGGGCCCTTACCCTCCTTTAACCCACCTCGGGGTCCCTTGACGTTGCCCATCATCATCAGCCTAAAGCCTTTGACCATCAACGTGACTCGCCTCACGTCAATGTCTTGGGGTTGTGAACTTGTCCAAGAACCCCATAATTAGACCTCCAAATTCTAAATTCACATAGTTGGTGTTGATCACAAGTGGCCCTCTCCATCTAAACAGAGAAGGGGGAGATGTCAGGAGCCAGGACCCTCGCCCCTTACTCACTCCCTACTTTTCTCCACCTGCGCAATGCCCCCTGCAGCTTGGCAGCAGCAAGATCCTGCTTGGCAGCTGCAAATAGGAAAAGCAGTGTACCTTGTCTCTGAGAAAAGCAGGTGGACCACAGAGGCAGTGTACCATGTCTCTGAGAAAAGCAGGTAGACCACCTATTGTTCCAGGGCACAGGCCAAGAGGATTCTGTACTTTCCCATCACCTGGTCCCTCTTACCCCCTCCCCTTGTAAAACATATTATAAAAAGACGCTTTGCACTCAAATACACGACTCTTGACAAGCATTTGTTTCCTTGAGTCCTTCCTCTCTCTCGCTCCTCAGAGCGGTCCTCCTCGAGTCATCACGAATTACTAAGGACCCGCAGGTTGGGTCACATTTACACATACAAAGCATATATTTGGAGACAGAAAAAAGAAGGGGAACAGAAGCATTTATAACCTCAAGCAAAATGAAGTAATAACAGTAAGAAAATTACACTGTATCAATACCATAAATTAAACAAAAATAACTATACATATGGCCATCTCAGTAGGCCTTCCACTTTGCCTGGGCATCACAGCAGCATAGGCATAATGTTTGCATACATTATGTTAAGTTTACCCTTCAGTTATTCAAATACTGATTTTTCTGCCCTTTTGTCTCAATATAGACATAACATTGTACCAAGAACCCTCCTTATACCAAGAATCTCCTTCTCTAGTTTGTGTAAATAGTTTTTTACCATTTATTATTCTGACTTGTCAATAAATGCTAATTACCCAATGGCTGGGTAAGACAGAAAATAAGGCAGGATATCTGCTAGCCACAGAAAGGAGAGAGCAAGAAAGTTTCAGATTAGCTGGCAGGATGGAGGATTTGGAGTCATAAAGAAGTGCTGCAAAGAGCCAGATCAATAATAATATGCAAGTATCATGGGATGTGGCTGGAAGGTAAACAGACCAGCATATGAAAAAAAGGGAGATCATTTATCTGCTCAGGCATTGAGGTACAGTTTTGAAAGAATGTTATTTGTTCTGTGTAGTTATTGGAGAGTAGCAACAAGTAAAGAAATAGAGCAGCCTGATTAATTCACCATTTACATTTATATAAAGAATAATTCCTTTATCCATAGGGCAAGCCAGGTTAAGGGGCATGAGCATGAGAGAGCTGCTCCTGACACTCCTGCTATGAAATGGTGTGGGTGAGGTAAGGATGCCCCCTCTCATCATCTGTAGCAGTCAAGAGAGCAGACAATGAAATGAGCTGGCCCTGTTTCTCACTGGACACGGTGCTCAGGAGAGCAGATCTTTGTACACATAATCTTTTTGTGCACTGTGTAAAAGTTATCCTTGTGTTATTCAAATGCCAACTTCTCTGTCCTCATATCTTATTTCAATCTGGATATAGCATTGTAATGCCTATGTGAATAATCTCATGTCTTAAATTTGTGTCTTATCTATTCTCTGCCTTGCCAATAAAAGCTTGTCACTCAATTGGTGGGCAGAAAGAGAGAGAGGAAAAGAGATTCAGACTGAACCATGAGGAGAAAGGAGAAAGGAGTCCATGAGAGTTCAGCAGAAGCATAGGAGGCTCTAAATACATGTGTTATGCAGATTTTGGCTGGAAGGTATCTAGATTAGTTTAAGGGATTAAGATAGATCAATTAACTTCCCAGATTTAAGATGAAGCTTTAAAATAAATCTTGGATTTTCTGTGTCATTATTGGGGAACTAGTAGGATAAAGAAAAATAGCTACCATATTAATTTACAGATTACATATATTTATATTAAAATTAATGATAAGAGGCCTTAAACCTCACATGAGCAGCACAGTAGTGCTGGCCATGGTTGAGAGGCTTCTGGTGAGTCAGCCCTGAGGATGACAGTGATCTGGAGCTGTACCTGCCACTCATCTTCCATGAGCTGTTGTGGGACATGGTAAGATGCCCTCTTCTCTTTCTCCCTCTCCACCTGAGGCAGCTGAGAGAGCTGGGTCTGTGGTCATGAGAACTGGTGAACTGGCCCTATTCCTCATCTGCTGCTGCCCTGGAGAGAATGGGTCTGGCACCTCACCTGGGCAGCACAGTAGATCTGTATCTAGAGATGTGGGTGTGGGAGAGCCATTTCATGGCATGAGAGAAGGAAAGCTGATCCTGTGTCTTGTTGATGGCACCATTGCATGGCAGGGCTATAGCAATGCTTGTAAGATTACCCTGCTGGTGCGAATAAGAGATAGCCAGTGTGTTGACTAACTCAGGCAGAGATCCAGGGCTTTGAGATGGCCCACCTCAAAATCTACATCACCTGCTAATGACTCAGACATATGAATGGGCCAGACATTCTTTTTCAAAGTTTCAGAACTTCCATGACACTAGCCAACAACAGAATAACTGAGAGGAGTCCTAATGAGGTTCCAATATCGATGGTGTCACACAATCGAGAGTCTTCAAACCAGACCAATGACTCATTGCAGTGAACATTTGTAAGTAAAGATGTGTGTTATACTGTGGGACACACTGGGACATACTATAGCTTCCATAATGATATGTTTTCTATAGTTCATTTTTGTCATTGTTGTTGTCATCGTAATCATAGTTGTCATTGGTGGTAGCGATTTGCGTGCGTGCGCGAGCGCGCGCGCGCGCGGTGTGTGTGTGTGTGTGTGTGTGTGTGTGTGTGGTGTGTGGTTATTTTCTGGGAAGGTTGAGTTATTTTCTGAGAAGTACTTATGATGGGATAGGAAGATGAGTGGTACTGGCATGGCCTATGTGAAACCCCCAAGGAATCAATAAAAGGTAAAATAAATAAGTAAAAATTAAGCCTGTCTTTGAGAATACTGAAAATACTTAAGTAAATGGCTTTTGCTCTTACCTAAGTGAGGGCAGGAGACATTCTTCTAAATTTATAGTAACATGTTAAATGTGTCTGAATTAATGCATTTCACACAATTTTTTTAAACTCTTAATTAATAATAAATGGAGCCAAGAACGCTTCTATGACAGTGGGTAAAAGTAAGGTTATGTGTCTGGATCATCAAATGATGCAGACAAATCATGACCTGCAATGTTCTAATTCAGACTGTGAATTACAAACTATTCATAGAACTGTTGGCATGGCAGTCTTTCAGACACTTTAAAAATAGGAAAATGCATCCTAAGACTCTGGGCTGACAAAGTCTTCATGCAGGTTGGTTTCACATCTTAGCCAAACCACATGTTAGACATTTCCAAACTACTTACCCCCACATATCACCATACTTTTTTTTTCAGAATTCTACATCACATTTCCACATATCCTTAAAAAAGAAATCAAATAGGTCATTATTTTTATACACATATCGGCCACTAATTGAGAAACAAATGATTCAGTCACCAGGTCATTAGGTTCATTGTATAGCATTCCTAATGGAAATGCTGAAGTGTTCTCTGACACACTGGGGGAATTTAAAGTTATTCATGTTGTACATTCCCACATTGTTCCTTCTCTAATAAAAGTACAGTACCAACTGCTTTTATCTGTGGCAGTTTCTTTGGTTAAGCTTTGACTCTGAAATTCTGAAAGACACTTGTCTTTTCCAATCTGGATGCCTGAGGGCATCAAGAATCAGGCAGATGGCCAGGAATTGTCAAATTCTCTTTGCTTCTCACTACTTACTGCCCTTTCGCTCATCCAATGATTTCTCTAGGTTTTAATATACTCAGTAATTTGAAGACAGCATCGATGGCTATAGCATATTAGATTTACACTAGCAATTTACTAGAGGCAAATGGGTTTGCCTTCTACTGCCTCTGTTAAACAGCACAAGATGAAGAGGGCCTCCCTGACATAAAGGAAACAAAGTCAAAAGCTCAATCTGAACTTTCACCACCAAACCCTGGGCAGTGAGAAGAATCAGTATAGTCATTAAGTGGTTATTGTGATTTTTTTTTTTAGATAAAATCCCTTGTAACTCAGTCTGACTCAATCTCGATGTAGTTAAAGCTGAATTTGAATTCCTGATCCTCCTGGCTGCTGGTATTATAGGTGTGTGGCATCATGCTCTAATTTATATGATGCTGGGATCTAGCCTAGGGCTTTGTCTGATCTAGGCAGGCAATATACAGAAGGGATTTCCATCTTCAGACGCTGTGAATTTCAACTGGGTGAAACTAGGTCCCTAGCAGATGATAGAGCTAGTCTAGTATTTTAAAGTACTTCCCCAGTGTTTAGAGCTATTCTGAACCAAGGCATGCTCAGAGATCCTAAAGAAATGACAAAGGGACCATTATTTCTGTGTCCCTGTCCACAAGCAGACTTGGTAAGTTATAGTCCAGGGCTAGAGCCAGTGCACTACAAAAGTGAAAGTTGTAATTTAATGGGGATCTGACTTTCCTTGGCTGTCAGCATGACATGAGGTTTCCAATGCTCTTTGCAAAAATTATCTGATTTAGCTCTGTGGTGACCTTGGTCATTTTCCCCCAAGTGTAACATTCAATATGCTAATTAATAAATTTCCAAAATAAGTCATTATTTTATGGGCGATACCATTTTCACAGCTATGCATTGTCTTTATTTCTCATACGTGGTTCTTCCCCTAAACATCTCACCATCTTGCACTTTGGTAATCCTCATTACTGCTACTTGACATATGTGTGGCTCAATAAGGGCCTTGAGATTAGTAGAAATATATAAAAAATGTCAGACTTGTGGATCCATAAAACAGAAAGGGTGGTAGACTCACTAAGATCCGGGATAGGCAAAAAAATTCTGAACAACAATCTCTTTTACTTCAAATGCTTCATTTGTTTTTTACCTTGACATTCTTGTAATGTATTTTGATGGTACTTTGATAAATTTCCTACTTTTGTTCAAAGAATATGCCATTGGATCCCTAAAGAAAGTTCTGTAAATTTAAAGACATGCGAATATACAACTAAAAGTTTAAAGACAAAATATTACTTGTGAGGGCCATGAGAGTTTCCCACAAATGGGATGTACTGTAGAATTTTATACAACATTGTTTACACTTGCATCACAGATATGTTTCACTTGTACTTCAACGTCTCTATAGAAATTGTCAATCTACACAAAACCAAACTTAGGAACACTAGATAAAAACACAAATGTGAAAAATAGACATAAAAGGCATTAAGGTGTGGAAGGAGAATAATTTCTTGAATAACATTCACTCCATGACACCTCAGAGGGTAAGGGAGGAATTTCTTTATTGAACATGCAGTTATAAAACCACCTGAACTGGCTTCCACTTGTTTAACTGAGCCAAAAGGCCCTCATTCCAGAATCCTCCCTTTAGCCTCCCTTCCCCCAGTTTTCAGAAACCCATGAAGAGAGAATAATAGAAGGTACTATGACACAGTGTGGCAAATAGCCCCATCTTGTGTCAACAATTTATTCCTTAAATCTTACCCCCAGTTAAAAAAAAATATAACCCTTTCTTATTGTTTATTACACAGTTGATTTACTTTTGGAAGCACCTAGTGGTGATTTAATTTCTGATATGTTTCTCACTCTCTAGTTTTACTTACAACATAATTAGCTGGAAATTTCCTCGGGGTAGAGAAGATACATCTTACTGTGCACTTTTCTTCCTTTTTTCTTTTTTTTTTTTTTTTAAAGCACACATTTGCACTTTATTTTAGCTATCATTTTTAATACAGTGATCTTTGGAGGAAAGATATTTTATTGAAATGGTACAGAGTTCTTTAGAAAAATATGACAAATAGGTACTTAAAAATTTTTCACCCAATGAACAAGGTTTTACTGGTAATTATTATACGTCAAGCTTATAAAAATGAAATGACACAAAATCTCTTTGCAAGGCTCATATTCTGGCCTGAAAAATCTCATGCTAACAAGTACTATATCTGTACTATAAAGTGTTCCCTCCAAGGAAAGCTACTATGGCATTCTTGGAAACAAAAATGTTTTGTTCACTCATATTCCTTTTTATATTTTATTAAACTATTTTATTTATTTATATTCCAAATGTGGCACCATTCCTTGTCCTCCCTCTGTGAGTTCTTCATCCTATGACACCTCATTTTTGCTTCTGAGAAAATGTTTTCCCACTTTCCCACTGATTCCCACCTCACCATTGCCAACATCCCTATTCCTGGGGCATCAAGTTTCTATAGGATTAGGTTCATCTTCTCACACTAAGGCCAAACAAGGCATTCCTCTACTAACTATGTGCTAGGAGACACAAAGCAGCCCATGTATTCTCTTTGACTGGTAGCTTAGTCTCTGTGGATCTCTGAGGAGTCTGGGATAGTTGATACTGTTGGTTTTTACTGGGATTCTATTCCCTTCAGCTCCTTCAATCTTTCCCCTACCTCTTCCACATAGGTCCCCTACCTCAGTCCAATGGTTGCCTGTAAAGATCTGCATCTATCTCAGTCAGTTGCTAGAAGAGCCACTCAGAGGACAGGCATGCTAGTTTTCTCTCTAAGTACAACATTGCATCTGTAATAGTGTCAGGGTTTGGTCCCTGAGCATGGGATGGATCCCAAGATGGGCCTGCCACAGGTTAGTCATTCCTTCAGTCTATACTCCAATTTTGCCCCTGCATTTCCTTTAGACAGAAACAATTCTGGGTCAAATATTTTGAATATGGGTGGGTGGCCCATAATTCAACAGTTGAGTTGTTCTATACCTAGGGGAGTTGTTCTCTTCAGGTTCCATCTCTCCACTATTGAGCATTTTGGCTAAGGTCATTCCAATTGAGTCCTAGAAGCTTCTTGTATCCCAGGTCTCTAGGATATTATGGAGGCTCTTCCTGCCATCTAGTCCCCACTGCTACATATTTCTGTTCACTCTCTTTACCCTCTGGTCCTCTCATGTCTCTCCCATACCTCCTCCCTCTCCCAACTCCCACCTGGACCCCTATCTTCCTTTGCTTCCTCTGATTATTTTGTTCCCCTTCTAAGTGGGATAGAAGCATACTTGGGTCTCTCTTCTTGTTAAGCTTCATAGAATCTGGGAATTGTATCCTGGGTATTCTGTCCTTTTGGCTAATATCCACTTATCAATGAGTACATACCATGCATGTCATTTTGGGTCTGTGTAACCTCACTCAGAATGATATTTTTTAGTTTCATCCATTTGCATGAAAATTTCCTGATGTCCTTATTTTTAATAGCAGAACAGAGTATTCTGTAAAATGTGCCATATATTCTGTATCCATTCTTCCACTGAGAGACATCTGGGTTCTTTCAGCTTGTGACTATCACAGATAAGGCCATTATAAAATAGTGTAGCATGTGCTCCTATGGTATAGTGAGGCGTCTTTTGGGTCTATACCCAGGAGTGGTATAGCTGGGTCTTTAGGTAGTACTATTTCTAAGTTTCAGAGAAACCATCAGATTGATTTCCAGACCGGTTTTTATGAGTTTGCAATCTCACCAATGAGGAAAGTGTGTTTCTCTTTCTCCACGTCTTCCCCAACATGTCAACTTGAGGTTTTGATCTTATCCATTCTGATTCATGTAAGGTGGAATCTCAGAGTTGCTTTGATTTGCATTTCCATGATAACTAAGGATATTGAACATTTCTTGAAGTGTTTCTCAGTCATTGGAGATTCCTCAGTTGAGAATTCTCTGTTTAGCTCTGTACTCCATTTTTAAATTGGGTTATTTGGAAGCTAATTTCTTGAGTACTTTATATATCTGGATATTAACCATCTATCATATATAGAGTTGGTGAAAATCTTTTCCCAATATGTAGGTTGCTCTTTTCTCCTATTAAAAGTGTCCTTTGTCTTACAGAGCGTTTCAGTTTCAGGAGGTTCCATTTATCAATTGTTGATCTTAGAACTTGAAACAGTGGTGTTCACTTCACAAAAGTTCCCCTGTACCAATATATTTGAGGCTATTTCTAAGTTCCTCTTCTATTAGGTTCAGTATATCTGGTTTTATGTTGAGGTCCTTGATCCACATGGACTTGAAATTTGTATGAGGTGATAAATATGAATCAATTTGCATTCATCTACATACAGACCATTAGTTAGACAAGCACCACTTGTTGAAGATGTTTTCTTTTTCCCCACTGTATAATTTTGACATTTTTGTCAAAGATCAAGGGCCTATAGGTGTGTGAGTTAATTTCTGGGTCTTCAATTCTATTCTTTTGATCAACCTGTTTCAATCCATTATAATACCATGAGGTTTTTATCACTATTGTTCTGTAGTACAGCTTGAGATAAGGGATGGTGATTCACTGAGAAGTTCTTTTATTGTTGAGAATTGTTTTGGTTATCCTGGGTTTTTTGTTTTTCCAAATGAAGTTGAGAATTGCTCTTTCTATGTCTGTGAAGAACTGCACTGGAATTTTGATGGTAATTGCATTGAATGTGTAGATTGCTTTTCCTCAGATATCCATTTTTACTATGTTAATCCTACCAATCTATGAGCATTGAAGATCTTTCTATCTTCTTGTTTCTCCTTCAGTTTCTTTCTTCAGGGACTTTAAGTTCTTTTCATACAGATCATTCACTTGCTTGGTTAGTTACACCAAAATATTTTATATTGTTCCTGACAATTGTAAATGGCATTGTTTCCCTATTTTCTTTCTCAGCCCATTTATCACTTGTATAAAGAAAGGCTACAGATTCATTTGAGTTAATTTCATATACAACCACTTTGCTGATGTTCAAGGAGTTTTCTGGTAGAATTTTTGGGGCCATTTATGTATACTATTATATCATCTGCTTCTTCCTTTTCAATTTGTATCCACTTGATCTACTTTAGTTTTCTTATTGCTTTAGATTTAACTTAAAGTACTATATTGGATAAATATAGAGTGTGAGGCCTAGCCATGCCCATGATTTTAGTACAGTTGCTTTATATTTCTCTCCAATTAATTGGATGTTAGCTGTTGGTTTGCTGTATATTACTTTTACTATGTTTAGATGTGTGCCATGAATTCCTGATCTCTCCAAACATTCAACATGAAGAGGTAGCATATTTTCTCAATGGATTTTCAGGATCTAATGAAATAATCACACATTTTTCTTTGAGTTTGTTAATATAGTGGAATAAGTTGATGGACTTTCATATATTGAACCATTCTTGAATCCCTGAAGTGAAGCCTACTTGATTGTGCTGAATGTTTGTTTTGATATGTGTAGCTGTAATTCTCCAACCAATTAAGACTGGTCAATAAAAACACAACTCAGTAATTTGGTGATATTCTGCAAGCCTAGATTGGGCAGATTAACCATTTCACTACTCTATTCCCCAGCTATGAGATATCCTTGTAACTTTAGGGTTTTCCAGACCCTGCATTTGTCCTTCTACCTCCTTCTTCCCAGTCATCCTCCTACATTGTCCTCTGTCATCTTCTCTCTCCTCCTTCTGCTCTTCCGTCTTTCTCTGCTCTCTCCCATCAATCTTTATTTCTCCACCTACCCTTCTTCTGCCCAATCACTGACTTCAGTCTTTATTTTAGAAATTAAGATGGGCAGAAGATTCACTAGACTTTACTTGTGTAATGACTCACTCCTCCTCTGCAGACCTTCACAGGAAAGGGGAATTAGTATCAAAATACAAGGCCAGGGCTATCCACAACAGATATGTTCTTGGATTTGGTTTGAAAAACATTTTATTGAGTATTTTTCATCAATATTCAGAATCAAAATTAGACTGAAGCTCTCTTTCTTTGTTACTACTTTGTGTCATTTAGCTATCAGAGTAACTGTGACTTCATAGAATGAATTAGGTAGTGTTCCTTCTGATTCTATTTTATGGAATATTTTGAGGAGTATTGCTGCTGGCTCTTCTAAGAAGGTCTGGGTAGAATTCTGCCCTGTGCATTTTTTATTTGGGATGACAGTTGTATTTCCTTAGTTCCCCATAACTGAATAGTTATGGGACTATTTAGATAGCTTACCAGATCTTGATTTAACTTTAACTTTGGAATGTGGTATCTCTCTAGAAAACTACCCATTTTTTTCCTAGATTTTCCAGTTTTGTTGAGTATAGGCTTTTGTAGTGAGATCTGATTATTTTTTTAATTTCTTCAGTTTCTATTGTTTTATCTCCCTCTTCGTTTCTCATTTGGATACTGTTTCTACACCCTTTAGTTAGTTAAGCTAAGGGTTTATCTATCTTGTTGATTTTCTTAAAGAGTCAGCTCTTTACATTATTTATTCTTTGTATTGCTTTCTTTGTTTCTGACTGATTGATTTCAGCCCTGAGTTTGATTATTTCCTGCATGCTACTCATCTTGTGTGTATTTTGTCGTTTTTGTTTTAATGCATTCAGGTGTGCTAATAAGTTGCTAGTATAGGATCTCTCCAATTTCTTTATGAAGGTATTTAGTACTAGGAAGTATCCTCTTAGCACTGCTTTAAATGTCTCCCATCAGTTCTGTGGGAAAGTATTTGTGCCTTCATTGTCAATAAGTTTTTGAAAATCTTTAATTGCTTTTGTTATTTCTTCCCAGACCAAGTTATCATTGAGTATAGAGTTTAGTTTCAATGAGCATGTGGTCTTTCTGTTCTTTTCCTTGTTATTGAAGTCCACCTTTGTCCATGGTCATGTGATTGAATTATGGGTTTATTTCAATGTTCCTGTATCTATTGAGGCTTGTTTTATTTCTGATTATATGGTCAACTTTGGACAACATTCCATAAAGTGCTAAAAAGAATGTATATACTTTTAGTTAGGGATAAAATATTCTATAGATTTCTGTTAAATCCATTTGCTTCATAACTTCTGTTATTTTCATTGTCTTTCTGTTTCAATGGTGCATCCATTGGTGGGAGTGATGTGTTGAAGTCATCCACTATTATTGTGTGAGATCAATGTTTCTTTTGCGCTTTAGTAATGTTTCTTTTATGATCATCGGTGTGCTTGCTGTATGGAATAAATTTTCAGAATTGAGACTTCATCTTGGTGAATTTTTCCTTTGATAAGTATGAAGTTCCTTCTATATCTCTTTTGGTTGAAAGTCTATTTCACTGGATATTAAAATGGTGACTCTGGCTTGTTTCTTGGGATAATTTACTTGGAATTTTTTCCAGACCTTTATTCTGAAGTAGTGTTTTTCTGTGTCAGTGAGGTGTGTTTCTTGTATGAAACTAAATGTTGGATCCTGTTTAGGTATCCAGTCTCCTAGCCTGTGTCTTTTAATTTGGGCAGTTGAGTCTATTGATGTTGAGAAATATTAAAGACGATGATGGTTAGCTTCTGTTATTTTTATTTTTGGAGGTGGTATTATTTATGTGATTCTCTTCTTTTGTGTTTGTTTTGAGATTATTAATTTCTTGTGTTTTCTTGCATGTAGTTACCCTGTATGTATTGAAGATTTTCCTTCTAGTATCTTCTATAAGGCTGGATAAGTAGCAAGATACTGTTTAAATTTGGTTTTGTCATGAAATATCTTGGTATCTCTATCTATCGTGACAGAGAATTTTCTTGAGTATAATAATCTGGGCTGGCTTTTTTTTTTCTCTGATTATCTGTATGACATATGTCCAGTGTCTTCTGACTTTTAGTATCTCTGTTGAGAAATCTGATGTAATTCTTATAGGTCAGCCTTTATATGTTATTTTGCCTGTTCATATTGTTCTTTGTTTTGTGAATTTAGTGTTTTGATTATTAGGTGAGGGGAGAATTTTCTGTTTCAATCTAGTTGGGGCTTTGGAGTCTTCTTGTATGTTTATGGGCGTCTTTTTCTTAAGGTTAGGGAAATTTTCTTCTATGATTTTGTTGAAGATGTTTTCTGGCCCTTTGAACCTGGAATCTTCACCCTCTTCTATTACTATTATTCTTAGGTTTGATCTTTTTTTCGTTTTCTGAATTTTCTGGATATTTTGGTGTTAGGAGCCAAAGGACAGGAAAAGGAGCTCTCCTCCTGTTTCACTGGTTCAGGGAGACTTCCTGTGTCATTGGTTAGGGTGAATTTCCTAAGAGACAGTTAGATTTTGGGGTATGAGGGCAGGGCCTGTCTCAGTTACAGATGGAGTTACAGACTGGAGCCCCCACAGAGCAGATAGATCTTCTGTTCACTGGGCTCAGTTGGGGTCCTAACTGGCAAGGGTATTGGGCAGAGGTCTTATCTTGTTATGGCAGACTTCTTGGGATATAGGCAGGCTGTTTCTCTGGTTACAGGAGACCTCCTGTGAGACAGGCAAGCTTTTGGGTGCTGCACAATTCTGTTATTTCTTATTACAGAAGAACACACCATTTGCCCACTGATGCTGGCTGTGTGGTGACTTCTTACTATGAAAGTCTTGCTCAGCTTATCCAGAAAACAGATGTACTGGAGTCTGTCAATTTACTGCATGTTATCCTGACATAGTAGTTTACCCCTTTAGATCTTCATAACTTGATATACTTTGAGCTTTCACTGACTCTTGACAGGCAGCTCTTATTGACATATCACATTCTGCACATATTTAATTCAAATTTATCAACATTACTTACTAATCAATTCTTTACTAATCATCCTTTGTATGAGGTACACAATCCCAACAGCAAGTACTGTGTTTCTTTGTGAGAATCCTTCTGAAACAGCTGACGTCATACTTTAATAATACATTCATAATACTTTATGGTTCAGTTTAGTCTTCTTAGAGCATTGACATTTTTGCATTCCCTCAACCTCTAAACATTTACTCTTACAATATACATGCATGTTGCTCATATATTTCCTGGTAGCTTATAAAATTTAGGATGGAGAGATGCTTCCCTTATTGCAGCATGTGCAACAATAGTTTCAGAACCAGGAGACTTTCTTTATTTTCCCCAAAATCTTCAAGCACTAGTATTTCTGGGTTGTTTTTTTTTTTTTTTTTTTTTTTTGAAAAAAAAGGAAGTCATGATCTATATCCAGTTTCCTGTCATACCATTCAGATGCTTGCTGAGTCTTCTGAGTTTAAGGAAGCTACAGACTCATTCAATTCTCCATCATCTCTCTGCTATGCTTCAGCCTTAATTTTAGTTATCTAGTGTTGCATGTAGTTTTATGCTAAAACCTTAGCTCTGGGACAGGCTGAGCTGCCACCTCCACCTCACTTCCTTTTTGTTTTACCAGCCTTTTGCTCCAGGAATTGATAAGTCTACCAGCCACTATCTGCCTTCCCTTGAATCCATGGACAAAAGACACACACAGAGAGACAAACATACAAAATTTGTTCCTTTACAGTTTACCTTCTTGGCACAATTGCTGAGTGCTGATATTTTTCACCTGGAAGAGTCTGCCCTTATCAATTTATTATCTCCATCGCTCCACCTGCCCTATACTTCAGTGGGTAGCCCTAACTAACATATCTCAAACATCTCTGGCCTCTTGCTTGTGTTAGTGGCTACAGGACCCAGCTGCCCTCAAGACCTAACATACTTGGTGTGTCCTTCCTCCAAAGCATGGCATAATAAGCCATCTACTTCCTTGCATCTGTCTTTTCCTCCTGGGACCAAAAAGTCCTGCCTGTACCTTTCATACAGCAATTGGCCCTTGGCTTTACTGACAAATCAAGGACAAATTGAAGAACAGAACAATCAGAAGCTTCCCCTTCAATCTAGAGATCAAGTATGACCAATTGTCCTGATCATGTAATCTATCTGCTAACTGTTTGTTATGGTGTAAATCCCCAAGCCTTACTATTTTATAGTAGATAGATGGTACAGACATTTCATTTCTTGACAGCCACAAATGTGATGTATATCTGGGTTACTCCTCATGTTTATGCAACTGACTAGAAAAGCTGGTAGGCATTGGTTTACTAATTGCCTAGAATCTTTTTCTATAGATGGCCACTGCAAATGTTTAAAACAATTAACATTCCTGCATACATTTTTGATGCCTTTAAAAAAACTTGTGCCTCCTTAGGTATTATACATAAAATTGGTCTATCATATTCCTCAAAGACCAAAAATTGTAAATGGGTCTTTTAAAATTTTTCTTGAAATAAAGTAAGTGTACCTTCCTACTTCTACAAATCGTCTCAATTATACTTTATTTGAATTAATTTTTGAGATTAGATCAACAAAGATTAACTGCAATAAAGAACTTATGGAAGACATGCTCCAGATGGAGAGATGTTTGTAGAAAGATCCTGCTATAGGAAAATGGTGTGGTCCTGACTTTGTGCTTTTGTAGGAAAGAAGATATGTTCATGTTTCTCCTCAGAAAGCTTATAGAGCACCTTGGGTCTCAAAGCGCCTTTTCAGATATTCCTATGCTGTGAAAGCATCTGCTGTGCTCCAGGGCCAGAACCTGAGGATGCAGATGATTATGAGTTTGAAGTTTGGTAGGTCACGCTCCCAACTTGATGATAGGATAAAGAGCTAACAAGAGATGAAATTTCAGTGGTAAATGAGACAAGGCAGCCTGTTTCTTTCACTTAATAAAATTTTCACAATTCTCGAATTACTTTCTGCCACTTACATGGAAGGTGCTGGAGCCTATTGGACTCTGAAGCTGACATCAACTTCAGCACGTGTAGTCACTTGGGAAGACCTATTTGCCAATGATATAATATTTATTCTGTAATTCTGATGTTTCACATGGGATTTTTGACAGTGCTCTCTTTATCTGCACTGAGATATTATAAATTATTTGTGTTTTCATTGCTATGTCAGTATGGATGTTCTCATTTGAGTGACTGGTAAGGACTGTCATTTTAGGGCCCACACTTGAGTTTTCTAGTTTCTGATCAATTCAATTATCCATTGGGCCCAGAATGTGATGAGATTTCTGTGCTTTTGTTCAGCAGGAAATTCCCCTTAAGTGACAACCTTCATGGTTCTAAAGTATTCCTTGCCTCTTAATAGATGATCCTAGAGGTGCCTACTGTGGGTCCCCGGTTCTAGAGGGTGTCCCACGATGATCTCCCGGCTGAGGGCAAAGTGAGAGCAGGGAGGGTCCTCTACCCACATCTCCGCTGTCTGTTGGTCTTCAGCCCAGCCTGGTGTGAGAGGTCTGGGCCAAAAGGGTGCGGGTGCAAGCAGGGAGGAGAGATTGCCTGCCTCTGCTGCTGCCTCTGCTCGAGACTCCGCTGTCACAGCTCGTCACTCCCAGGTGCTGCACCTGTCTCTCCATGCTGAGCCGCCCGGCTGGGCCGATAGAAGCCGCTAGCAGGCAAGGAAGCAGCTTGGTGCCCCAGGAAGGTTCCGGGAGAGCCGATCTCTCCCCAAGTGTTACAGCTCTTGAGACAAAAACTCCCGGACACCAAGAGGATTCTCGAACACACCCCTTTACTTCTCCCTAATAGAGCCTTTATATACAGTTTCAGGGTGGGTTAGGGTCTGACAGCAGATAATGCTTATTGGCTTGGTCGGAGAGCTTAGAGATACCTCATCTGCATGTGGGTTAGGGTCTGGCAGATAATGCCTATTGGCTTGGTCGGAGAGCTTAGAGATACCTCATCTACATGTGGGAGGGCCTGAGGCGCTGTTCCTCATGACTGATAGTCATAGACCTCCCTTTGGGAGAGGCTGTGGAGGGCCGAAGCTGAATGAAAAGAACCAGGGCCTGGGGCAGCGCCGAACACCTGCCGTCCTGGTAAAGGTCCGGGGTTCAAGGCTTGCTCAACCAGGCACCCAGTTGCTTCCCACAGCCCACCGCCCCACAGCCTACCTCATCTGGATGAAGATAATTTCCTAGAATCTGATCAGTGTACACTTCTTGTCATACTATATTCAGAGGAAATAGTGAAAAGGACCTTAGGCTTTTAGCCATATACCTGGATAATGGGATGACCTATGACTGTTTTTGAAAAAGATGATCATCCATGCCATAGACATCATTTCATACTTTATGTCATTGATTGTGTTAACCTTCCATATATTTATGTGAGTGAGAGTTTCTTTATTCAAGAGAGTGAGAGACACTTTAAAATTATTTTGATCAATTGTATTCTTTCTGTGTAAACTCTTCTGCTCACTAGAGCCTTATTTTACTTCAACAGCCTTCTTTTACTATGGTTCCTGTGCACCTTAATGATACATTAATTATGGTGATTTTGTTTAACAGGTCCTCTGTGAGCTACATCAGGATTTTACTAAAAATATTTCTCAATCACATTTTAACTATAACTTTTTCAGTACTTATAGCGATCAAACCAGAGGATGCTTTCATGGTGGCCCTTGTCCAACAAGTGTAAACTGCCCATTTTGTTAATCAGATTCTATATAATAGCTCTGTACCTTGGGTATCTCAAGAACATATATTTACAAACCTCAGAGCTTAAATATTTTTAACATTGAGGTGTTTTACCTAGGAATATCAGTTACAATTACTGTTACAATGACTTTAGATACATCTATGTTTCTCCATTAAGTAATGAGGAGATGAGTGGAGACGGAAATTGAATCGAATTAAATATCACTTGCAGGTAATGTGGCATCCTCATAATATTAGTTTAGACATCCTAATATTAATTGATCCTAATAATATTAGTTGATCCATCAATAAAATAGTTAATGACCTCAGGCAAGTTCGTTGCACTTTCAATTTCTCTTTAGAATCATCTAAAGATTTATTACACAATCTGCAAACATGTAACCTCTTTAACGTCCTTAAATATTTGTTCAGTGTTATGCTCAAATTACTTTTGTTGGAATGTTTTTGACAATATCAGTAGGCCTTTTTTTTATATAATAGACATCTGGGATTTTCTAACATTTAGGTACAAATAATTCATCTGGCTGTAAAAACTAAAAAGTGTGCTATTTGATCCATACTGATACAAAGTTCTTTCAGACAACACAAAGAAAGTACAAACAGAACATTGGTTCTGTTTACTTCCAGGAAGAGATTTAACAAGGTACTGTGTGCATCTGGAGCCATGACCTCTAAGAAGTCAAGGTTGCAGTTTCTGGGATCCAAATCTTTCCTTTGGCCCATGGTTATCAGTTTTAAAGCAGCTATGTCTTGTAGTGGGTGATATTTAAATCTCCAACCCAAATAAGACCTGTCAAAGAAAACACAGCTCAGTAGTTATGAATATATTCTGTAAGCCTAGATTGGGCCGATACCCTAAACTACTCTGTCCCACAGCTATGAGACCCTTATAACTTGACAGTTTTCCAGATCCTGTGTTTGTCCTTCTACCTCCTGCTTCCCAGTAGTCCTCCTTTATCATCCTCTGTCATCTTCTCTCTCCTTCCTTCTCTCCCCAGTCATTGTCATCTCCGTAGTTTCTGTCCTCTTCCTCCTCCATTTTCTTCTTTCAGTGATCCTGCCTCTCTCTCTTTTCCCAACCTTTATTTCTCCGCCTCCCCTTCATCTGCCCAATCACTGGCTCCAACCTTTATTTTACAAATTAAGATGGGCAAAATGTTCACTAGAAATCACCTGTAGGATTTCTCATACCTCCTCTGCAGCCTTTCACAGGAAAGGGAATTAGTATCAAAATACAAGGCCAGGGCTATCCACAACACTTCCCCCTTTCTGTCCAATTAAAAGACTCTTTTCTCCCAGATATAAATTGAACACAACTATATTACCATATTGTAATTGTTAAAGTACAATATAGACCTAACACTAAGTCTATCATTGTTGTTAACTTAATAGAACCTTTGTCATCTTTCCTAACTAAGAGACTGAGTTCTAAACCTGGTCTTTTTCCTGGCTTTAAAATGAATGTTAGCTGAAAATCATCCTCTCAAATCTGCTCTCTCAATGTAAATAGCTTGGCTATGAGACTATAAGACTTCAACCCCATCAGAAATCCAGAATGACTGAATTAACTAAAATTATGGTAAGCACAAAGCATAGCTTCTAAAAGTTAGACAATATAGAAAGACTACTGAATACCTGGACAGTCCCTATATTTCAAAATGTAGGAACATCTGATCTTCAGCCTTCTGGCCCAGGATCATCTGACAGATCTAGTAATGCAGAAATATTAAGGACTGATTACTCTGTCTTGGCAGATATAATCAGTTGACTATTCCACAAATGTGTCCTTTTCTGGATAGTAATTTGTCTGTAGATGAAAGAGGCAATTATTGCCTAGTGGCTGTCTCACCACAACTGGAGTAACTCCAAAGATGCTCAGTTTCTTCTTAGAATCCAAGACAGGGAACCTGTCAGGAGCAGACAGATCTCTAATCAAAATGAACATTTATACAGGAATGTTTGTAATGTCAATACTATAGATTTCTGACATTTTTGAAAACCAACTATCTATGTAAAGCAACCTGAACTGTTGTCCATGAACTCCCCTCAGCTATTTCTAATTAACATCTAGAAAACACTCTAACAGTAAACTCAGAGCCACAAGTTTGCTATAGGTCCTTAACTTACAGGCTAACCATCTCAAATCAGTTAACAAAATTGAAGAAGGACTGGATCTAAGCCTTTTATTTCTAAATGTGTTATTTAGGCACAATGCCCATGAGAGTAACAATATTAATGCACAGGGAATTGGGGCACTGACAGTTCATTAACTTTTTCAAGCTGAATACAGGTGTTGAAATATTAGAAGAGGGATGGGGGGAAGGATAACTTGATAAGCCTCTGATGTCTGTGTCTTCATTGCATCCAACTGAAATTCCAGGATATCAGAGGTTCGAGCAGGTCTGCTCCACTTGCTTGATGAGTAGATAAACCAAGGCTGTATATTCTGCAATATACAATTCTCAAAACAAATTTTAGTATCAAGATAATTTTTGTTTGAATTCTGGAATCTACTCTTCTGGTGACCTGCCTCTATCATTTCTAATCCATATAATTCTGGAAGATAGAAATTTCTTAATCATCTCTTCTGAAAACACACAGACAAAACATTTTTTTCCCTTAACAGAATATCTTTGAGCCAGTAACCTGAAAAACCTTTATCTTGACCTCTTTCCCAGAGGAAAATTATAATCACAAAACTGAAAATCACACCCATCTTCCCTATTTTGTCAAGCAGAAAGTGAACCCAGCATTCCCGTGGAGCCAATGTTAGACAGAACCTGAGTCTCCTGTGAGGCAATATAACTTTATACCATTTGAACAGACCTGATTTACACTATTCTTCTGTTCAGCCCTCTACCTAGAACAGTTTTTTATTTATACCATCTATCTGTTTGGCTCTGTACTCCAGAGCAACTTCCACTTGTATACTGTACTCTTTACTCTAGAGTCAGTGACCATTTTCCCTGAGTCAATCCTTGTCAAACCATTCAGCTTCCACTTGTACACTGTACTCTTTACTCTAGAGTCAGTGACAATTTTCCCTAAGTCAGTCCTTGTCAAACCATTCATCACATAAAACCCAAAAGACATTCATTGTGTTTCTCACCTTCAAGTATCAAAAGGTTATATATCTCCTTTTTAAATAAAAGAAATTACCTGGTCTGGAGCCCTCAGTTCGCTGCTTCTGCCTGAAAACTATTAGGCAGCAGTGTTCCAGAATCACCTGTTCCTCCATTCTGTTTACACAGGGCATCAATCAAGCCCAGCTGCAGACCAAGCATTGCTTCTGACTCCGGCCACAGCTCTCTGTTTGGGGTTTGGGGAAGGAAGCCTCTCTGCCACTCCATAGGCCCCCCAGACCCAGTCAGCTCTCTATGAGGGTTTTATCTCAGGTTAGTTGAGTTCTAATCAATACATTTGGTGCCAATTTGTAGTGGGTGATATTTAAATCTCCAACCCAAATAAGACCAGTCAAAGAAAACACAACTCAGTAATTATGAATATATTCTGTATAGTATATATTCTCTATATTATGTATAGAGAGAAGAATGAGGGAGTTGAATGGGCTTGTGGCACCATGGGGATAGCTACAATGCCAACCAACAAGAGCTCCCAGGGTCTGAAGAGCTAACCTGCAAACACAAATGGAGGGACCCATGTCTCCAGCTGTGTATATAGAGGAAGATGGACTTGTTGGGAATTAGTGGGAGAGGAGGTTCTTGGTCCCCTTAAGGCTGGATGTCCCAGTAAGGAGGAATTCTAGGGAAGGAGGTAAGAGTGAATGGATGGGTGGGGGTACACCCTAATAGAAATAGGAGGATGGAAGATGGGTTAAGGCGATTCTGGGGGTATGGGGAAAGGGGATAACATTTGAATTATAGATAACTAAAGTATCCGATATTAATAATAATAAAAACAAAAACAAAACAAACAGATAATGGAGCTGGCTATTGCAGTCAAATATTTGAGACATTTTTGACAGCAATGTAACATTACTCATATTACTGGGATTCCTTATAATTGTCAAGGACAAGAGACTGAGGAAGGGGCCCATGGAACTTTAAAACAATATCTTCATAAAATAAAAAAAGGGGGAGATATATCCCTGTGCACCACAAATTTGTTTAAATCATATCTTTTTATTTTTTATTTTAATTTTTTAAAAGTAAAACTTTGAATGCCAAGGAACTTTCTGCTAGTGTCTATGGCACGCTACAACTAGGAATACTTAGGCATAGGTAAAAGGGAAGGATCCACTTACTTTCATAAGACATGATCCTGATCAGGTATTAAATATGGGGAAGAGGGCATGTTTGTATTTTTTCTACAGGATGCAAGAAGAAGCATGGTGGCCACCAGAGGGATGGGTGAGACATGCCAATGCCAGGACAAAGAATGATCCTGATCTGTGAGATTACTGAGTGCTGGGACAATGGTGACTGGGAAGATGTATTGGACATAAGTTCCTGACCCACCATTGCTTACCTACACCCCTGAAGGGATAAACTGCCTTGCCCCAACTTTTTAGACCTTGTGGAACAGAGAATCAAAAAGAGAAGTTATAAGTGACTCTTGTATTGTTCTTAAATGTGATCAGTTATTCAGACTCAATCATGGCCAGTTCTACAAATCAATCTGATAATGGCAATAACAGTCTTCATTTGGAAGACTAGTTATAGACATTTACAGAGACATATATGGAAGTTAGCTGCAGTTCTCTATGATATTATGTTAGCAAGAGATAAAGTTAGGCAGGATATGGATTTCAAACAGGTTTTAGCACATGTGTTAAATCTCTTTTAATTGTCAAGTTAAAATTACTTTGTTTCTTCTACAGTATTTAATGTAAGTTGCATTGATTGTACACCATCTACTTATGTTTGTGTTTTGAAATCCAGCATGTCAGTTATGAAGGTCTATTAACTGGCTTTTTTTTTAGTGCCCTGAGTATCAGAAAACCTTGGTATTCTAAAAATAGCTTGCAAGTACTCGAAGAAATGAGTCAGGCTTTAAGCAGAAGCAAGAAGGTATTGGGCTTGATTATTGCTGGTATAACAGTTTTAATTACATTAATTGCTAGCACCACTGCTTCTGCAATTGCTTTGACACAAGAAATTAAGATAACTACTTTTGTTAATCATTTAGCAAAAAAAGTTACTAATGTGTTGAATATACAAGGGTATTTAGATATGCATCTGGAAGAAGGGATTGATATTCTTTATCCTATTCAAATTATTGGAGCCATTTCAAGTGTCATGGTAAATGCCATTGGATTCATATTAGTTCTAAAATTTACAGTGGTGGTCATTATAATTAGGAAATAGTTTTTTTAAAAGTTATGCAATGTATTTAGCATAACTTTAACACCTCTCTGGATGTTTTAACTTTACATAGTGAGCTTATGAATTTCAAGAATGCTGCTCTGATGAGGTTGATGTGGTAGATACTGCTGAAAAAATTACTCATATCCTAAGGTCAATATTTCTATTTTGGTTAAGCTTCAAAAATGCCATAAATACCTTGATCATGCTATCACTTTTTGTCCTGGGAATAATTTTATTCCTGCTCATCGTGTTAAAGATTGTCTTTAACAACATCAACATGTTGTCAGCCAAAGTACATGACTTGAACCTGACAATGGACCCACAGACAGTTATTAAATTAACAGGCTGATAAGCCAAGGACAGGTAAGATTCTGTACAGAGCCTTACCAATCTAAGACAAAAATGCATTGCTTTTGATAATACATATTCCATGATGGGTAAGGAAGGCATCCTTGTAATAACAACCCAAGACAGGCTCAGTCTCATTGATGAAATAAAAAAGGGGGAGAGGCCAAGAGCTGTTAGGGCTGTTTTGCAAGAATCTGACATGGGCCAAGGACAAGGAAATGGGCTGCTTGGCAGGAATATGACATTGGCCAAGAACAAGGAAGTAGGCTTCATGCAGGAATCTGACATTAGACTAGAACAAAGAAGTAATTTCAGGTAGAATCTAATTAGGCTTGAACAAAGATGTCATTTCAGCCAGGAATCTAAATTTTAGGCTAAAACAAGGAAGTAGGCCTCAGACATGAAAATGACTTTGGGCTCAGACAGGGAAGTTAGCTCAGATATTTTGGTAATCCTGGTAAGTCCTTAGGAACAGTGATCTCAGGAGTGTTCATGGAATTTTGTTTATTGCCTTGCTTATTCTTTGATGATTTGTGATTATTATCTTGCTTGTTCCTTGACTATTTGCAACCATTGTATTGCTAGTTCCTCAACCTAGAACTGACCTAAATATTTACACGTAATACAAATGGTATAAAAGCAAAAAGGAGGAGGTGGGGTGTGGTAGGGGGTTCTAGGGAGGGGAAACCGAGAAAGGGGATGACATCTGAAATGTAAATAAATAAAATAACCAATAAAAAGAAAAAAGTAATGAATTCATGAAATTCTTAGGCAAATGGATGGAGCTAGAAAATGTTATCCTGAGTGAGGTTACCCAATCACAAAACAACACACATATTACTCACTCACTGATAATTGGATATTAGCCCAAATGCTCAGAATACCCAAGATACAATTTTCAGACAAAGTAAAGCTCTGAAAGAAGGAAGACCAAAGTGTGGGTGCTTCAGTCCCTCTTAGAAAGGGGAAAAATACTCACAGGATCAAATACAAAGTGTGGGGCAGAGACTGAAGGAAAGGCCATCCAAAGACTGCCCCACCTGGGGATCTATCCTATATACAGTAATCAGAGGCAGACAATATTGTGAATGTCAAGAAGTGCATGCTGACAGGAGCCTGATATAGCTGTCTCCTCAAAGGCTATGCCAGAGCTTGACAAATACAGAGGGGATGCTCACAGCAAACTATTGGACTGAGCAGGGGTCCCCAATGGTTCCCATGTAGGAGTTAGAGAAAGAACTGAAGGAGCTGAAGGAGTTTGCAACCCCATAGAAAGAACAATAATATCAACCAGCCCTATCCTGAAGAGTTCCCAGGGACAAAACCACCAACTAAGGAGTACACATGGAGGGACCCATGGCTTCAGCCATGTATGTAGCAGAGGATGATCTTGTCAGACATCAATAGGAGGAGAGGTCCTTGGTCCTGTGAAGGCTCAATCCCCCAATGTGGGGGAATTTGAGGGCAGGGAGACAGAAATGGGTGGCTGGGTAGGGAAACAACCTCATTGAAGCAGGAGATGGAGGATGGGATAGGGTTTCAAGGGGAGGGAACTGGGAAAGGGGATAACATTTGAAATGTAAATAATAAATATCCAATAAAATTAAATTAAATGTAAAAGGTAGGCTAAAATCAGAAAGGTAAATTTGTGCAGTCATATTGTATTAAATGTTCTCTTCTCTCAGAAAGCCTAGTCAGAGAGATACTGTGAACAAGGCCTGTCTATGTTCCAAGAAAGAAGAGAGGTTATGAAGAAAGGTTTATAAAACAAAGAAATTACATACCATGTAAAAAATGAGAAAACAGGAATCTGTATTGATATTGGGTATGATATAAAAAAGGAATATGGAAAAATGAGACTGGGGTGGAGGTGTTAGATAAGATAAACACCTCGACAGGACTGGATGACTCTGTGTTATTTTATGCAAAAAGTCCTGCTCCAGAATATACTTCAAGTTGAGTTTCATCAAATTCTTCTCTGGGTCAGTCCAGTTACTGTGATAGGAACAGACATGTGCAGTGATGGTAATATGATTATTTATGTTTTAATGATTTTTTTCTTTTTTTAAAAAAAAATGCTTATTCACTTTACATCCCTCTCACTGGCCCCATTATGGTCAACCCATCCATAACCCTTCCCTTCATTCCATCTTCCTGTTCTCATATGATTTGGTGACCCCCCCCTGATTATTCTCACACCCCAGCACATCAAGTCTTAGAGTCTAAGCATAACCTCTTCCTACTGTATCTACACAAGCAAGCCAAGATAGTAGAACATATCCCATTTGCCAGCAAATCTTTTGGGATAGCCCTTGCTCCTGTTGTTCTAGATCCATATGAAGGCCAAGCTGCACATCTGCTACACATGTGTGGGGAAGCTTAAGTCCAGTTCATGTATATTCTTTGGTTGGTGGTTCAGATTCTGAGAGCTGCAAGTGTTCAGGTTAGGTGACACTTTTGGTCTTCCTGCTGAGGTCCTATCCCCTTCAGGCCCTTCAATTCTGCCTCCTATTCTTCCACAAAAGTTACAAGCTCCATCCACTGTTTGGCTATGGGTGTCTGTATCTGTCTGAGTAAGCTACTGGGTGGAGCCTCTCAGAGGACTACTTGATCTTGTCTGAAAGCATAACAAAGTATCATTAATAGTGTTAGGAATTGATGCTTGCCTATGCGATGGATTTTGTGCGATGGTGGAGCATGTTTTGGGTATATACCCAGGAGTAGTATGCCTGGGTCTTGAGATAGAACTATTCTCTGTTTTCTGTGAAACCATGAATCTGGGGCAATGAGCTGTGAGAGGCTACTAGGTACCTGGTCAAGCACAAGTTTTAAACCTTGGTGATCCTGCAGTTGACTCTGCAAGATCCTTTGCAAGGGTCAGTAGGAATTTTGCCATGCTTCTGGGACCCTGGCTTAGTTCACATAGCTACAACCCTTACAGCCCACCGCAGACTGGTCTGTTACCATTGGTCAAGTTGGAGCAGAGCCCCAAGCCCTCCCACCTGTTGATTAGGTATCCAGAAGATCTCAGACCAAGCCAATAGGAAGCACCTGCAGCCAGACCCTGACCCACCCCAAAACTGTATATAAGAATCCTACCCAGAAGGAATAAAGGTATGTGAGAATTACTCCCTTGTCTAAGACCTTCTGGCATAAGAGCTATAACACTGGTATTTGGGAAGAGATCTGCTCCCCCAAAATGCTTTCAGGATCTTCCCCACACTCCTTGCTGGCAGTGCTGGGTATTTGGCTCTCAATGGCTCAGACCAGCCAGACTCAGTGCAGAGCAAGGGGTGCAGCATCTTGGCACAACTGAGGTGGCTTTGCTCCTGGACCCCTCGTTCCTTTCACTTAGCTTCAGCCTTCCACAACCCCTACCAAAGAGAGGTTTGTGTCACCCAGCACAGGTAGAGGGTGTGACCATAGGACTCAGCCTCAAAAGATTTCCATATTAATGAGATACCTGAAGGCCAGAGGGTGTAGCCATTAAGTATTCTTTCCCAGACCCTCCTCTTTACAAATAGTATTTAACCAAAGGCCCGCCCTAGAGGTAGGGGGATACAACCAGATTCATCCACTTTCTGCCTTGACAATAAACCTTTTAACACCAATGACTTCCTCCTGTCATTGGGCCCTGCCATGGAGAACCATGGAGGGGGCCTACGATTACAGAGCTGCCGCCTAATCTCCCTTAGAAGACTTCTCTGTGTTCCAGCCATGGAACCAACTCAAACAAGCTAGCCAAGCCAGCCAGAGTCTTCAACCTGCAGGACGCTGTCGGGGCTTTTCTCTCCCCCTCATTCCTTTCAGCTGCGGGACAGTCCAGCCTGTATGCCCTCTCATCTCAGTTCTTCTGCAGCTCCCAGTGGCATCTGGGACCCAAAGATAGAGACCACCAGGTTCTGGGTCAGTCACCTCAGCCCAGAGACACTCACTCAGGAGCCCTGCCCCCACGGGACTTCCGGCTGAGACCTCTCCATGCCTGGGCGGAGCCCCGCAGCATCCACCACAATATTTCCCTAACCATTACGAAACTTAAACCTCTGAAATCATAATCCCAATTAAACACTTCTTTTGAAAATTGTCTTGACCATTGTGTTTAGCCACAGCAATAGGAACATAGCTAATACACATGGGTTGAAGGATGCTCAACAATGCAAACTTTGTATACTTCAATGGATACAAAGTGTTTCTGCACAGGAATGGAAGTGGACATTTTTGGCTGTGAAAATACAGCCATAAATATACAACTTAGACTTAATTATTGTTTTTTGTTTTATGTTGCTATTTTATACTGATTTGGTATCATTCCTTAAAACTAAATTATTTGTTGTTTTCCTTCTTTTTTCCCTCAACCCTTTCTTATTTTCTTTTTTATTCTTTTTTTTTTTTTTTGTTCCTTTCACCCTCCCCTATTTCCTTTTTTCTCTTTCTTCTTCATCTTTGTCCCTCTCTATGCTCTGTTATCCATTCCTTCCTTTCTTCTCCAGGTTTTTTTTTTTTTTTTTTTTGCTCATTTTATGTTATATATGTGATGTATAGTTTGCCTGTGTGTCTGAAATGCATGTTAGACTAGAACAGAAAAGAGAGTTCTCCTGTCATATAATAATCAAAAAACAGAATCTAAAGAATAAAGAAATAATATTACAAGGAGCAGGGAGGAAAGGCCAGGTAATAGGCAAAGTCAGACCTACCAGAATTACACCCAACTTCAAAATAGAAACTCTAAGAGATAGATGGGCCTGGGCATATACCAATTAATCTCTAAAATACCGCAGATGCCAACCTAGACTTTTATAACCAGAAATAATCTTAATCTCCATAGATGGAGGAAATAAGATATTCCAAGGCCAATTCAAATTTAAACAGTATCTATTCACATATCCAGCCCTACAGAAAATACTAGGAGGAAAACTCCAACCCAAAGAGGATAAGTATGTCCAAGAAATACAGAGAGGAAATAAATAATTTCATATCAGGGGAAACAAGAGAAACACACACAAACACACACAAAAACATCACCAATATCAAAATTACAGGAAGTCACAATCACTTGTCATTAACATTTCTGAACATCAAAGGACTCAACTGTCCAATAAATAGACACATGCTAATAGAATGGATGTCAAAACTGTTAGCATCAAGCCCAAACTCTGAGTGACATCATATTCAGGTGCCGTGCTACCTCGTTACCAAGACAACCGTCAAACTTTCCCATAATTCACCTGACTACCTCACCTGGTATCTGCATCACAGGCGATATAAATATTCAGAGCAAGCGACATCATGCTCTCTTTCTTCTTTTGCCATCTTTTACCCCACTTCTTCCCCACCCTCTATCCAAATAAAATCCACGCTCTCCCGTGGAATCAGCCAGTCTGGTGTGCTCTGTTCTAAGCTGCGCGCCGCTGTAACCCTTTATTGGTGCATTTGGGCTGAGTCTGAATTCCTCGGGCAAATGGGGGCCGGCGCTGCCTGTGACCCCTCTGGCCACATGGCCACCGTCCCTGCCATCACCGCGGGCTGCCTCCCTGCTCCCACCACTCTGCCGCTGTCCTGCCATCACCGGGCTTATAAATTAACATCCACTGCTACAGACAAGCCCCATCCGCTAAGAAGCTCGACAACTTCTGCGGGGTAACCTGTGTCGCTGCGTAAACCGCAACCTCACGCGGTTCTCTGGGTACCCACGCTGACTCGATGATTCCACCACGGTTATTAGACCACGCACACTCTTGCAAACACACACCGGCTAATTAATTGGTAAGGAGCTTCCGGGTGGCAGGAGGGACCCTAAACTTTTGAGTAGTGTCTGGCCAATGCTCCCTAAACTACAGGGTTGGCTTGCTTGCCCCAGTCCATATGACTGGCCTCTAGGCTTTGGCACATTGTGTGATTTCCCCCAGCTCTGGCAGCTGCTGGGTTGATCAGCTTCTGGTGGACTGAATCAGCTGGGGCACTCGGGTTTTTTCGTGACGACCTAAAATCCCGATTTGTGCCCGTTATTTTTCGTTATTGATATTTCTAGCAGTACGCTGACTGAAAATTAATAATGACTGACTGTCACGTAATGGGCTCAGCTTCTTCTTCTGTGCCACCTCAAACTCCATTGGGTTTTAAATGGAGTAGGTTTTAAATTCATTAAACCTACTGCTCAAATTGAGAGCTCCCAAATTGGTACATCTTTGCAATAAGGTCTGGACTCGGTACCCTTTAGATAATGCTTTGAAATGGCCACTAAATGGCACCTTGGACCCAACTATTTTAACGGGTCTTAATACATACTGCCGGCGGTCTAATAACTGGAATGAGATTCCCTACGTTCTTGCATTTATCTATCTCCATTACACACCTTCCATGTGCGCTGCTTCTCTGCCTAATGTTCTCTTAGCCATGACTCCTGCCCAACCCCCTTTAGAGGACCCAATGCCTTTAGATCCAGCTGATGAACCACCTCCACCCTGACGCAGACCTGTTTCGATGCCACTGAAAACCCAAACTGCTGCCTTGGCTACTTCCTCTCACCAGGGTACCTCTGAACCCACTGGCTCAACCTCCCCAGACCCCTTCCCTCCTTCTGTGCCAGCTGCAGGCCATACCAACTGTCCTGCTTTGGCCCGACTTTCACCCCCCCATCATGCATTCCAAGGCCAAACCTCCAACCTCTTCTCATCCAGGAAAACCTAAGCCAGCACCTGTTCTTCCTCTAAGGGAAGTGGCTGTTGTGGATGGCCTAGTCAGGGTACATGTCCCTTTCTCACTGAGTGAACTCTCCCAGATAGAGAGCAGACTGGGTTCCTACACCTCTAACTCTTTAGCTTTCATCAAAGAATTTCAATACATCTCCCAGTCCTATAGCCTGACTTTCCATGATGTTTCTATGATTCTAACTAACAATTTGCTTCCTGATGAATGCAGGTGAGTTTGGGAAGAGGCAAAAGTGCATGCAGATCAGATTCATCAAACAGACAGAACATTTCCAGTCAGATCTACAGCAGTTCCTGACCAGGATCCTCAATGGGATTACAATTCAGCAGGAGGTATCTTAACCAGAGATAGATTTATAACATGTCTTTTGGCAGGACTAAGGAAGGCGGCGCTGAAGCAGGTTAACTTTGAGAAACTCCAAGAGGTTGTCCAAGAGAAACACGAGAACCCATCTCAGTTCTTAGAATGCCTTACAAAGGCTTTATTGCAGTTATACCAACCTGGACCCTGAAAACCCAGATGATAAACAACTTCTTATGACCTAGTTTTTTCCCCAGAGCTACCCTGACATAAAAACTAAGCTCAAGCGACTGGAGAGGGGCCCTCTAACTCCACAGGCAGAAGTCTTGGCTCTGGCTTTCAAAGTGTACCATGGGAGAGATGAAAAAACCTGAAAACAAATACCATATGCTGGCAAAGGCTGTCCAACCAGTCTCAGCCACTACCCCAGACTCTTGATCTTCTAAGGCTCAGAGACCACCTGGCTCCTGCTATAAATGTGGTCAATATGGTCATTGGGCAAAGGCCTGTCCCAACCCAAACAAGCCAAGGGGACCATGTCCTAGGTGCCATCAGAGGGGACACTGGGCTGATGACTGCCCTCAGGTCACTCAGAACAGAGGGATGTCACTGCCACAAAACCCCTCAGTTGACCTTTTAGGATTGGCTATGGAAGATTGAAGTTGCCTTGCCTCCTATGACCCAACCACACCCATCACTAGCAGGGAGCCTCAGGTAGATATTATGGTATGTGGGAGAACCATCTCCTTCCTCTTGGACACTGGAGCCACCCACTCGGTCCTGATAGAACCTACCTCACCTTTGCATTCTCCTATTGTCGGGGTAGGAGGACAACCTTACTTTCCCCACCAGACCCCCCACTTAGTTGCATTTTTAGGGGTGTGCCCCTCACCCATTCTTTTTTGGTAGTGCCTACATGTCCTGTCCCCTTATTGGGAAGAGATATTTTAGCTAAGATGGGAGCTTCTATTTCCTTTGTTCCCCCAATTCGCCTGAGCCCAAGCTCGCCAGCAGTTCCTCTGCTCCTCCTTTTAGCCAGTCACCCTACTAACACTAACATGTTATTTCCCTTACCAGCTTCTCAGGTGGACCTCGAGTTTGGGATGTCCAGAACCCCTCTGTTGCTAAACATCAGTCTCCCATTGTCATTCAGTTACTGGACCCTACCAGGTACATCTGTCAAGCTCAATACCCTCCCTCTCTCCCTCTCTGCCTGTGACCTATAGGGTGAGTGTTAGCGGTGCCTTCCACCACAGAAAAACCATTAACTTGAATGTTGCTGTGACATACTTGCTTTTTCCTTGTTCACTGCGGTTGCCTGCCAGAGGCACTGGGCAGCGACTTCTGGCAGCTAGCAGGAAGTCCCACCCTGCTGGCTGGAGGTCCCGCCCTGCTGCCACTGTCGCCAGCAGTACGATCATTTGTCACTGTATCCAGTTTTCTTATTCTGGTCCTAGCCAAATGTTTCTTTGCTAGGGCTCTTTCCGACTCTGTCTCAATATAGTTTTTACTACTGCTATTGAATTCTATTCTGTTACAACCAATCTTATGGCTCTCAATTTTGTCAGAAGTTTGCTAGTACTAACTTGAATAGTTTATAGCTGACAGAATTCCCAAAGCCTCTAGCAGTTGACCCTAGATGGTTTCAGAAGACCTGAACACCAGAAGATGCAGCCTAAATTGTACGTGAACGAACGCAGTGGACTAAGCTGGATACCCTGAGTCAAATGACTTGGCTGAGTCAACCCGAGGTAAGTCATTTCTCATGTCGTGTGTATCCATTCCACAGAGAAAAAGCCCTGCATCTTCTGCACTTGCAAGCCAGGCTGGCTTCACCCAAGAGAATATGGAAACCACAGAAACTGTTGGCTAGTGGACTCTGTCATTTTTTAAATTAATATATAATTGGTAAATTGTTGTTTACTCTTTCTCAAACTTCTGACTACATTGACAGCTAAGCTCTCACAGATGTAATCTGTTGCCTCATTATCTAAACTCAGTTGCCACCAATTAAATGCTTTATATTTCCTCTTCTTGTTATCCCACTGTCCTAATATCATCTGAGTTCCAATGAACTTGCCTAACTGTTTTATTAAACATTCCACTATACGATCCAACAAAGGTTCATCTTAAAGACTGCTCGTGTTGTTAACTCATGCTGTTATTTCTTTTGTAAACTTATAAGCTACAGGAAACCCACTGAAATCTGCCTCTCACGGACCAAATAGATGCCATCCAGATAAGTACATCTGCCTGAAGGTCCCACTTACTATCACAAAGGGTGCATCCAGGACAGCGCCAGGGGGGCGGCCTTCAGGTGCTCCATCTCCTGTCACATACACAGCTGCTTCTGCTGGGCCTGTTCCTTCTGGCCTATCCTTGGATGGCTCCAAAGACCCTGGACAGCAGGACTGGACAGGCGTCCCCTGTGCTGGGGTTCCCCTTAGAGACAGGTCATCCCCAATGTCAGCAGGAAGTAGCCAGATATCACGATGACCCTATTCCTGCTGCGCAGTCGCCTCTTTCTAATTTTTTCTTTTTTTTGGTTGGACCAAAACTGGGGAATGCTAGCATTCTGTCTAAACTCCACCTTCACAGTTACCTGGCAGCAGCCAGGTATGCTCCTCCCCGCAGCTGCCTGACATCAGCCAGGTAGCCCTGCCCACTATTGTAGAGGGGGCTATCTGGCCCCTCCTCTCTCTCTTGCCCCTGTGACCTGTGCGCCTGCAGGTTGTATCTGACCCTCTCCCCTTCCCTTCCCCCTCTCTCCACATGGTCATGGCCGGCCTCTCTCTCCCCACTCTGCCCTAGGTAGACTCCTCTTCATGGACCCCTCTGCCCTGGTGTCTTCCGTTCTAAGCTGCTCTACGACAACAACTAAAACAAGACACATAATTCTGCTGCATATAAGAAACATACCTCAACCATGAAGATAGACTTTATCTCAAAGTAAAGGACTGAAAAATTTTTCCAAGCAAACAAACTCAAACCCAAGAAATAAGCTGGTGTAGCCATTCAAATAACACATATTTTCAACCAAAATTAGTCAAAAATGACAAAGAAGGATACTTCATACTCATGAGAGTAACAATCAATCAAGATGATGTCTCAATTATGAACATCTGTGCCCCAAATACAAGGGAACTCATGCTTGTAAAAGAAACATTGCTAAAGGTTAAATTTCACATTCAACCCTGTACATTAATAGTGGGAAACTTTGACACCCTTCAGCCTCCGATTGACAGGTCATCCAGACAAAATTTTAACAGAAAAATAATGAAATTAATAGATATTACAATTCAAATAGACTTAGTAGATCTACAAAATATTTCAACAAAACACAAAAGAATAGACTTTCTTCTCCACAACTCCAGGATTCGTCCCCAAAATTGACCATATACTCTGTAACAAAGCAAGCCTAAACAAATACAAGAAAATTGAAATAATGCCTTGTATCTTATCAAACCACCATGGATTAAGACTGTAATTCAAGAGCTAATACCAGTGCTCTTCAAATTATTCCACAAATTGAAAACAGAAGGAATACTGCCAAAATCATCCTACAAAGCCACAGCCATTGTGATAACTAAACCACACAAAAAACTCAACAAAGAAAGAGAATTTCAAATCAACTTCTCTTATGAACATTGGTGCAAAAATATTCAATAAATTACTTGCAAAGCAAATCCAGGAACATATCAAAAACATCATCCACCATGATCAAGTAGGCTTCAGCCCAGGGGAAAAGTAATGGTTCAATATACAAAAATCCATCAGTGTAATATACTATATGAATCAAACACCACTTTATGTTAAAAGTCTTAGAAAGATCAGTGATACAAGGCATATACTTAAACGAAATAAAAGCAATATACAGCAAGCCATTATCCAACATCAAATTAAATAGAGAGAAACTTAAAGCAATTCAATTAAAATTAGGGAAAAGGTAAGAAAATAATATTTGAAGATCTAGGAGAGTAATAAGAATAAGAATCACTATTTGCAGATAATATGATAGCATATAATAGCAACCCCAAAATTCTACCACTGAACTCCTACAACTGATAAACACCTTCTGCAATGTGGTTGGATACCAAATTAACTTAAAAAATGGCTACCTCTCCTTTATTCAATTGAGAAATGGGCCAAGAATGAAATTAGGGAAACAGCATCCTTTATAATAGCCATAAATAATATATACCTTGATGTAAGTTTAACCAAGCAAGCAAAAGACCTATATGACAAGAACTTCAAGGTACTGAAGAAAGTAACTGAGGAAGATATCAGAAGATAGGAAGACTCCCCATAATCATGGATCTATAGGAATAACATGGTAAAAAGGGCCATCTTATCATAAAAAATGTACAGATTCCATGCAATTCCCATCAAAATTTAAAGACAATTCAGTTCAGACCTGGAAAGAGCAATTCTCAGCTTCTTATAGAAAAACAAAAAATCAAGGAGGCTAAAATTATCCTGAACACTAAAGGCATTTATTGAGGTGTCACAATCCCTGAACTCAACCTCTACTACAAAGCAATAGAAAGAAATACTGAATGGTATTTGTAAGAAAAAGACTGGTTGATCAATGCAATCAAATGCAAGATTCTGAAAGAAAACCCAACACATGTATGAATACTTGTTTTTTGACAAAGAAGGTAAAACTACACACAAAAAAAGCATCTTCAACAAATAATGCTGGTTGAACTTAATGTCTACATGTGGAAGAATGAATATAGATCCATATTTATCACCCTGCACAAAGCTCAAGCCCAAGTTGATCAAGGAACTCAACATAAAACCAGATACACTAAATCTCATAGAAGAGAAACTGAGAAATACCCTTCAATACATTGGTACATGAGACAATAAACAAACACCAGTGGCTCATGATCTAAGATCAACAATATTTAAATGGTATCTCATGAAACTGAAAAGCTTCTGTAAGGCAAAGGGCATTGCCAATAGGACAAAATAGCAGTCTACAGATTGGGAAAGGATCTTCATCAACCCTATATTTGACATAGGGCTAATATCCAAATTTCATAAAGAATTCAAGATGGTAGATACAAACAACAAAAATAACCCAATTTAAAAATGGAGTATTGGGCTAAACAGAGAATTCTGAACAGAGGAAGTTCAGATGGCTGTGAAACACTTAAAGAAATGTTCAAAGTCCTTAGTCATCAGAGAAATGCAATTCAAAATATCTCTGATATTATATCTTATGCCTTCAAAATGGCTAAGATCAAAAACTGAAGTAATAGCACATGCTGGCAAGGATGTGGAGGAAGGGGAGCATTCCTGCTTTGATGGTAGGGTTGTAAACTTATACAATTACTTTAAATATTGATTTGGCATTTTCTCAGAAAAATTGGAAGAGCTCTACCTCAAGACCTATGTATACTTATAACACTCCTGGGCATGTACCAAAAGATGCCCCCTAAACCATAAAGACAATTGCTAACACTGTTCATAAAATCTTTCTTAGTAATATCCAGAAACTGGAAACAATCTAGATTTCCCCAAACTTAAGAATGGAGAAGAAAAATGGTGGTCTACCTACACAATGGCATATTATTTAGCTATTAAAAACAAAGACATCCTCAATTTTGTGGGCAAATGAGTGGCACTAGAAAATATTCTGAGTGAGGTAACCCAGAGCAAAAGGACATGTGTAGTGTGTACTCACTTATAAGAGGATATTAGCCATAATATGCAGGATACTCACTTACACTCCACAGACCCAAAGAAGCTAAACAAGAAGGAAGGCCCAAGAGAGAATTCTTGAATGTCACTTATATGGGGGAATAAGCTTGTTGAAGGAGGCAGATGGAGTTAGAGAACTGAGAGGGAGATGATTTGGGAAGAGAATGGGGGAATTTCAAGATCAGGTGTGGTTAGATGATGCATATAATTTTAAAAATACACTGCTCCTTTGCCAAGGGAGCAAAGTAGTTCTTTGCTTGGCTTAGTTCTGACATCATGCTCCCTTCAGCCTGTACTACCTCCTTCACAGGAGATAGGTCTGTGCTCTGACTTCTCTGCGTTTAGGTCCACACTACCAACAACTTCCCCAGTTGTTGTGCTCTTTTTCCTCCTGTTCAACTTAGTCCACTGGATGGAAAACACTAGACAATTGTGTTGTTTTAAAACTAGACATAATACAAGGGCTGGTTGAAGAATTTCCTGCCATAAACTTATCAGCTCCTTGCAACCTCCTCAGCTCCTACGCTTGGTGGAGGCTGCCAGCTCTAGGTTCTAAGTCTTTACATTTCTGTTGTGTCTTAATGATTCTAAAACCTGATCCAAAGAAACTTCCTCTCTCCCTGTGTCCCTTCTATTTCTCCTGGGACCCAGAAGTTCCACCTTTCCCTTCCTCAAGCAATTGACTTCCAACATCTTAATTGACACAATAAAGAACCAACTAGAGAACCAGATTTTAGTATCAGATCTTCCTCCTACAGATAGACAGAGGGGAGATGGCAAAATAGTCATGAGAATAAATGGGAATCTTTAATCTGAAGGGAAGGGGGATCAGGGTTCCTTGAAGATGTGCCAGAAACCTATCGATAGTGGCAGGTCCCAAGAATCAATGAGAGTGTCCTTGGTTGTGACTCATAGCTTTGGGGATATGGAACCTGAAGAGGCCATCTCCTATAACCAGGTAGGAACTCCAATGTAGTGATAGGGACACCAACCCACCCACAAAACTTTTGACCTAAATTTATTCTGCCTACAGAAATGCAAGAATGGGGGATGGATCAGAGACTGAGTGAATGGCTAAGCAATAGCTGGCCCTACTAGAGACCCATCCCATGGGCAAGCACCAGTCTCTTACACTATTGATGATACTCTGTTATGCTTGCAGAAAGAAACCTATCATGGATGTACTCTTAGAGACTCTATTCTACTGCTGACTCAGACAGATGCAGAGATCCATCACTAAGCATTTGATAGAGTTTGGGGACTCTTATGCAATAGTTATAAAGAGGATTGAGAATTCTGAAGAATATAGGAACTCCACAGGAAGACCAACATGGTAAACCAACTTGTACCCTTGGGGAATCTCAGGTACTGAACTACCAACAAAAGAGCATACACAATAAGCCCCTAGATACCCATGGACATATATAGAAGATTTGTAGCTCAGTCTGCATGCAGATCTTGAAAAACTAGAGCAGGGGCTATCCCTAAATCTATTGCCTGTTTGTGCTATCTGTTCCCATAACTCAGTTCTCTTTTTTGGCCTCAGTAGGAGAAGATTCACCTAACCCTAGCCCCCCAGAGACTTTATGTTCCAAGGTGAGGTGATACCCAGGGAGATATCAGAGAAGAATTGGAGTGGGTAGGGGTTAGCAACTCTGGAAACAGGGTAGTAGTGGGGCAGTGATCCAGATTTTAAATGAATAAAAAAAGAAAGAGAATAATAATGCATTTTGAGTGTGATGCCACATGCCTGTAATCCAAGAAATCAATATGCACACTCTAGAGGATTACATGTTTGAAACCAACTGAGTTATACAGCAAGTTCTAGACCCCAAACAGGAACAAAGCAAGAAAATTCAAACCCCCCCCCAAACCACAGTAAGTAAATCTTTAAAAACAAGTCACAACTAGTCAAAGTAGTTGTCAGTAGAATACTAAGTCATAAATGGAAAACTGAAGATTGTACAATGAAACAATATTAATAAGAAAATTTTAATCAGTATAGAAATGAAACATCTTGTACTGTCTCTGGGAAAATGGACAACTTTTAATATGACAGAACATTTACATTACTGAACAATAATTTTCTTTTCACAAATAATAATCAAGACTCTATCAAGACAATTAAAAATAATTGAAGACTCTGAATATTCATCTAACAAAGTGCAGTAGATTAAAATCATAATCATCTAGATTTTCTCCTAGGGTAAATTAAAATCATAGGTATTTGCAGTGCATTCTTTAAAGAACATATCAGGACTTGAGAACAAAATCAGCCTTCATTTATGGCCCCATCTCTTGATGTAACTTTCAGGACAATTGGTTTTTCTGGAGCAAGAAGCACTCTCTTACTTAATTTCAAGGGAATCTGAAATAGTTGAATAAACACTTTGGTAAGTTATATGAATTATCAAATTTCACAGGTTGTTAGAACCAATGTATTAAGAACAATAATGGCTTCTTCCTATGTTGTTGCCTGACTGTGACCCTAACATTCAGAAATAAGAGGGAGAAGGAATACAAAATTAAGACCTCCTGAGTATATTCCAAACCATCGTGAACCATACAGACTGCTTCTTGTTTTTAAAAAAATAATCTTTGTAAGTGATTAAATATCACTTTTAACACTGAACACCTTGAGTTCCTTATAGAAAATATGAAAATATGCTTCAGTCTATTTTTATCTTAACATATGTATCAAGCACCTATTCTGTAATAGGTCTAGGACAAAACTGTAGTGGTATATCTTCTTATTTGATCTAAATTTTAAAAGAAAAGAAAAATTTGAACTTGGTAAAGTACATTTGAAGACACAATTATACATTTAAAAAAATATGATATAGAGTTAATTTTCATTTAGTAAACGTGGAAAGAAATCCATGAATAGGGTATGTACATGTAAGCACTGTTGTCATACTCTGACTTCCAAACTCTATATTGACTTTCCATTCTGATATAAGTGGGTTCATAATACATGGTGGACCTTGGGAACTATTAAGTTTCCCCTGTATAGATTTTGAAATGGCATGATGATGCTAAAAAAATTTGCAGTCATTTTGATCAATTTTAAATTGATATCCTTGTTGGTTTGTGGAAGAGAGGGTCCTACAACAATATTAATATTCCTATATAATCAGAAAAAAATGTGCAAAAAGCTTGTCTTGTAGTTTGAGTAAGGGCATCATGTAGGTAGCTAAAGTTTGTCAGAGATAACCAGATGCCCCAAACTTGTCTGTGCTCAAAATAAAGCAACCCATCTGTGTTCACGTACAGAACAATAAGAGAGCTGTCCTAAAGTCTTCAAAGGGAAAACAAACACACTATAATCTTTTTCTATAATGAATAACATCTGACTTTTAAGTCATATTTAGTACAAAAGTCATGAAATTAACTTGCTGGGCATTTCTTCATTAAAGTTAAAGGCAGTATATTCTTAAGTTCTTCTGAAGAGATATTTCCAGCTCATTTCTATATGTAACAACTTGCTTTAAAAGTATACACAGAATGGGATTGAAGATTTGTAAATCCAGAAGATTGACATCAAGGAGATAGTGTCTTTCAGGAACAACAAGGCAGATACACATATGTACTTTCATACATAGTTAACATGAAATACACTTTAAAAATCTGTTCCATGATTGTAGGAGACATAGGGGCCAAGGAACATGGCCCATAGAACAAAGCAGAGCTCATAGGAGCTCACAGAGATGGAAGTGCCAATCATTCAGCCTGCACAAGTCTTTGCTAGGCCCTCTGCATACAAGCCATGCTTGTGTAGATTGGGGTTTTTGTGTGACTCTCAACAGGAGGTGTGGGTGTGTCTCTAAGTCTTTTGACTTCTTATGGAGATCCATTTCCTCCTACTGCGTTACCTCAACATGGAGTGCTTATGTATAGTCTATTGCATCTTATTGCATCAATGGGAGATCTGCTTTACTATGAAGAAAAATGGAGCAGCAGTGGATCTAGTAGAAAGGGGAAGCAGAACAGTGAACTGGGAGAAGAGGAGGGAGGGGAGGCTATGATTGAGATGTATTTTATGAAAGATCAGAAAAAAAAATCAGTCCCATATATGGTGTACATAAATATGAAAATGTTCTAGCAAAACCAATTACATTGTGAAATACATAAATACTTGAAACAATTATTGTATATCACAATATAATGGATATTTTAATTAATATAATGGATATTTTAATTCTACATGATCTTACCACTTACACTTAGACACAGAGTAACTGCTCCAAAAATGAAGAGCCCTAGAATTCCCACATGACTTTACATAGATCTTTGACAGAGAAAACTTTAATTAAAGATAAATCAGTATATGTGATATAAATTTAACATATATATTAATATTACATATTTACATTATATATATATATATATATATATATATATATATGCTTAGATAGAATATATATACCCAAGTTTATGAAAATGCCTCTAAATAAAAAACAAAACTATGTCAAAAAAGAATACATTCTGCCTTACCTCTGTTTCCTCACAAGGCTGCACAGAAAAGTTCTGCAAGATTTTGACAACAGCAAGCTTCATGTTAATGAGAGCAAACCTCATGCCAAGGCAGTTTCTAGGACCATTTCCAAAAGGCATGTACACATAAGGATTGATTCTCCCCTTATTCTCCTTGCTGAACCTGGTTGAACAATTGAGAAAGAACATAAATAATAAAACAAGAAGCACACACAGTGACATATTTGCAAGTTTCACTTATAGCCCTCGAAGAGATTCACACACAGGAATTCAATTTATTCACTATTCTAATCATCCACTCTATAGTGGAGTTAATTTATTATGAGATTTGGAAGTTAAAGATTCTTTGTACAACTTTTAAAGTAAGGACACTACTACCGATATTAAGATAATGTGTGGTGAATGCTCATTGAAATCAAATGTGGCCTTAAGCATTAAAGTCTTTAAAATATTAAAGAAATCTAGGTTCCCTTTGTCTAAACATTTCATATAAATGTAAAAGAGGAAGGAAATTTCCTGATATCAGAGTTGGAGATTCACTCACTGGGGACAAAGAAGATATATGATATGAATGAACTGTTTCTATTCCATCCTCTTTTCTTCTCACCCTCCTTTCTTCTCTTCCTATCATTGTTTTATTCTACTCATCCTATTCTGTTTCTGGTCTGGTGGGGTGAAATTTGGTGGGGTTGGGTGGGAACATCTTCTTGGAGATGGGTGGAAGGTTACAGTATGGGATAGTGAGTAGTCAGGGGGCAGACCATGAAGGGAACGAAGACTGGACTATAAAAAAGGATTAAAGAATAAAAAAGAGAGAGAAAGCAAAGATAATTTTAAAATTTTAATTTCTGCTGTGATTACATAAATAAATATGCTGATTCTGAAAACATTCTAGAAGCCTAATAACCATCTGTTCTATGAGAGTTTTAAAACATCAGAGACGATTGTAAAATAGCTCCTTAATAAAATTTTACAGAACAGCATTGGTGTCAGATGGAAGTTGTATTGGAATGTGTGTGCAAGTTGAATTTGGTGAATCTCATTAGGGAAGATTATACACAAATATAAGAAACATTAGAATTCTTCTGTAGACTTTTCTTATTATATGTTGGATTATAACCTTAATGATTTTTAACTTTTGCATTCCTCACTCCTTGGCCTAGTGTTCACTGATGGTCACTTAGCACATGATATTGGGTTCAAAGCACATTAATGTGCACATTAAATGAAATCTGTTGGAAGTCTCTAATATACAGGAGGAAGAACTGGTGGGTATATAGAAGCAACATAGAAGTCATCTACAGAGGAAACAGGAATCTGTCAATTCTATTTTACTCCTCTAATGAGTAGTATATGTAGACTGCCATAGCCAGAGACACGACTAAGAATACAAGATCTTAGGCATCAGAAACTTTATGAAAAATGACAGTACAGTGTATGTCTAAATTATTTGCCTCCTGATTCAACTATTTCTATCTTAAAAAAATCTTTATCACATAAGTAGCATCATATGGACTGAGCAGGTTTCTTGCATGAATATATATACACAACCATACACCTACATACAAGCAATAACAATTTATGCAAAAACAGACCTTGAGCTTGAAAAAGTGTGGGTAGAGATATACAGGAACTATTGGATAGAGTAAGGGTAAAAACAAATGTGATACCTAAATTAAAATCTCAAAACTTAAAAAAATTAAGAAAAACTATTATCTATATTTTTATTAGTGGAAAACAATACCAACTTATCAACTATTTCTATGCTGTATATAATCCTAAAGACTGCTCATTACTTTCCTTTCACAGATGACCCTGCTTCATATTCAAGAATGGTGAGAATTGTTCAGAGGTTGAGAGCTCTGACTAATTTTCCAGAGGTCCCAAGTTCAATTCTCAGAAACTACATGATGGCTCACAACCATGGCACTTTCTTATGACATGCAAGCAGAATACTATGCACATATGAAATAGCATGCTTTTTTTTTTTTTTTAAGGAATGAACATATCAACTTTTTAGGGAATATATTACTTGGCTTTGGTGGAATCACCCACTGAATGAGTCTGGAGGAGTAGTCTTCTTGAAGCAGACAGAGACAACACAAAGAGGAAGTGTATTCACACTCATTTTCAGCGAGGCTGCTTATACCACCCAAAGTCTGACTTTTTGCAACTTCTAAATGCACAAATACGTAATTCAGTGGATTCCTATATTTGAGAAATGATTCCTGTGTTTGGGTATGTGTCTAGACAGTTATAGCATTAAGAGCAACTTGGAAGAAACATAAATATAACAAATTTTAAAAGAAACATTAATTTCCTTTCTTTTTTTATTGGATATTTTATTTACATTTTATACATGATTCCCTTTCCCCCTTTCCCTCCAACCCAGGAACACCCTATCATATCTCCCCTGCTCTGGACTCCTTGAGGATGTGCCCCCACCCCAACTGCCCCGACTCCCATCTCCCCACCCATGAATTCCACCACACTGGGGCATCCAGCTTTCACTAGACCTAGGACTTACTCTCCCCCTATGCCTGACAATGCCATCCTCCCCTACATATACAGCTGGAGCCATGGGTGCTATGTGCTCCCAGGCTGGTGGTTTAGACCCTGGAAGCTCTGGTTGGTTGGTATTGTTGCTCTCCCCATGGGGCCACAAACCATTTCAGCTCCTTCAGTCTTCTCTCTCACTCCTCAATTGGGAACCTCATGATCAGTTCAATGGTAGCTGTGAGCATCCACCTCTGTATATGTCAGGCTCTGGTAGACCTCTAAGGAGACAGTTATATCAGGCTCCTGTCAGCATGCACTTCTTGGCATCCACATCAGTCTCTACCTTTGGTAACTGCACAGGGGATTGATACACAGGTAGGAGAGTCTCCAGACAACCCCTTCTTCAGTTTCTGTCCATGCTTTTTCTCCATATTTGCTCCCATGAGTATTTTGTTACTCCTTCTAAGAAGGACCAAAACACCTACACTTTGGTCTTCCTTCTTCATGAGCTTCATGTGATCTGTGAGTTGTATCTTGGGTATTGTGAGCTATTATCCAATTATCAGTGAGTGCATACAATGTGTGTTCTTTTGTGACTGAGTTACCTCAGTAAGAATATTTTCTAGTTCCATACGTTTGCCTAACAATTTCTCGAATTCATTGTTTATGAATTTGTGAATAGCTGAGTAATATTCCATTGTGTAAATGTACCACATTTTCTGTATCCATTCATCTGTTGAAGGACATCTGGGTTCTTTGAGCTTCTGGCTATTATAAATAGGACTGCTATGAACATAGTGGAGCATGTGTCCTTGTTATATGTTAGAGATTCTTCTGGGTATATGCTCAGGAGTGGTATAGCTGGGTCCTCAGATAGTACTATGTCCAATTTTCAGAGCAACCACCAGACTGATTTCCAGAGTGTTTACACCAGCTTGCAATCCCACCAACAAAGGAGGAGTATTCCTCTTTCTCCACATCCTAGCCAGCATCTGCTATCACCTGAGTTTTAGATCTTAGCCATTCTGACTGGTGTGAGATGGAGTCTCATTGTGTTTTGATTTGCATTTCTCTGATGACTAAGGATGCTGAACATTTCTTTAGGATCTTCTCAGCCATTTGAGTTTCCTCAGTTGAGAATTCTTTGTTTAGCTCTGTACCCCATTTTCAATAGGGTTATTTGGTTGTCTGGAGTCTAATTTCTTGAATTTTTTTATATATTGGATATTAACCTTCTATCAGATGTAGGATTTGTAAAGATCTTTTCCCAATTTGTTGGTTGCCATTTTGTCCGATTGACAGTGTCCTTTGCCTTACAAAAGCTTTGCAATTTTATGAAGTCCCATTTGTCAATTCTTGATCTTAAAGCATAAGACATTGGTGTTCTGTTCAAGAACTTTTCTGCTGTGCCCAGGTATTTGAGGGTCTTCCCCATCTTCTCTTTTATTCGTTTCAGTGTATCTGGTTTTATGTGAAGGTCCTTTATCCACTTGACTTGAGCTTTGTACAAGGAGATAAGAATGGATCTATTTGTATTCTTCAACATGTTGTCCTCCAGTTGAACTAGCACCATTTGTTGAAAATGCTGTCCTTTTTCCACTGGAGAGGTTTAACTACTTTGTCAAAGATCAAGTGACCATAGGTATGTGAGTTCATTTCTGGGTCTTCAAGTCTATTCTATTGATCTTCCTGTCTCTGTACCATGCAGCTTTTATCACTATTGCTCTGTAGTACAGCTTGAGATTAAGGGTGGTGATTCCCCCAGAAGTTCTTTAATTGTTAAGAATAGTTTTTACTATCCTGTCAGTGTATCCTAATCAGTATAATTGTGCTTGTTCTCTCTGAGACATACTAATACACATACCTGCACACATCAAACAAGCATGTTTCAAAATGTTTCAAAAATTAGTGTTGATAAATTATAGAAAGTAAGCTGAATTTATTAAAATTGGAGAAACATGGTGTTTTTTCTAATTTTTAAATATCTACCCATACATAAAAATAAATATACTGATATCACTGTATTAAAATTTTTTGCATTAAGGTTTTAAGACTCTAAAACAAAATTACACAATTTAGATATGTCATTTTTTGTTCAGCTAAAATCCTTGTAGCTTTTAAAAATAACAATTCTCTTTATAGTAAGAAAATTCTAAATTCATACATACAATTAAGATAATATAAATTTGTATCTGTGTGATTACTATAAGAGACATCTTAATTGCTTAGAGTATCATGATTCTGAGTATGCTCCCATTTATTGAGTCCTCATACCTTTCAGGGTTGAATTTCTCAGGTTCTATCCAGTATTTTGGATCTCGGTGTAGAACAAAGAGAGGTACAGCTATGTGTGTATTTTGGGAATGAACACACCACTTATTTTAGCATCTTTCTTACTGAGTCTCGAAATTCTGGCAATAACTGGATATAATCTCAGAGTTTCACTGATTACCATGTCCAGATATTCTATCTCTATCAGGTCATTATAAGTGGCAGTAGCCTGGGAAGAGAAAAACAGATTTTTGACAAATTATATACATTAAGTAAAATTTAAAAGGTAATTGACTGTTAAATGATTATACTTAAGTATAAGGATTTTATGCATGCTTTTGGAGTGCGTCATTTTGGCAAGAGATAATAGATAGTGGAGGACCATTAAAAAGTATAATGATTACTTTTTCTCTATGAACAGTATTGTCTTGTATCTCATTTTTCTTCTGAACTTAGATTTTCATCGACTATTGATTGCTATAAGAACTAATGCTTACTCTATTTATCATCATTTTCAATATATGTGTGGAAAAAAATGTTTCTTGTTGAGGTTTGATGTCTTCCTCTCTTCAGATGGTATCTACTCACCTTATTGGGCAGAACTGCATCAATTTCATGCTGGAGTTTCTTCTGGACATCAGGGTGAGTGGCCAGTGTATACATAATAAAGGAAAGAACATTGCTTGTGGTCTCATAACCAGCCAATATAAATGTGATTGATTGGGCCACAATCTCCAGATCAGAAAGAGCTAAAACAAGATTAGACATGTTAGGCATAATGGATCAAGTTGGGAAGATGGCATAGTTGAACCACACCTCTCTATAATTTGGGGAAAATACTATCAATCACGTGTAAGGCAGTTTTCTGTGAGAACAAAAAGTAAACAGTCACCAGGATAAATGTAAAAATATTATACAATGTAATTATCAGAGAAGCATGGACCATAAAACAGGACACTAAGCATAGGGATAAGCCGTGTTCCAATGAGCCACACACTGTAAAGCTGCAAAGTAAATAGAATAAAGAACTACAATATTGTGAATAACACAATCAGATGCTTGGCATCTTAAGGTGTGAGATTTAGGCAAGATAAGTGGCTCAATACCTGCCCACCTCCCTGTGTGCCTCCCAGGAGGTTTACAATAACCAAAGACACAAGTGAGAATCTTGTCCACATATCCATGCCAGCTGGAACAACCATGGAACACAGCTATGTGGGACCTACCCACTCCCCCGTCTGTCCCTGGGCTCCACCTTCCTTCTGGTCTGCTTCTGTCTAACATGCTAGAGCCTGTGTGCCTCCCAAGAGGTTCGCAGTAACAAAAGACACAGCTTCCCTTTCTTCTGATTCACTTCCCCACTCAGGTCAGATCAGCAGCCTGATATTCATCTAGATGCTACAGCCTTTGAGCCTCCCAGGAGGTTCACAGTAAACAACAACAAAACCTACCTGCCTCCCAGGAGATCTGTAGCAGCCAGAGACACAGCCTGTATGATTCCAAGGAGGTTCTCTGTAATTGGGGACACAGAAGGCCTACTCTAACCAGAGATACAGGAAACCCACTCTAACCAGAGACAACACTGCCTGCCTCCAAGGAGACAGACCTGTTCTAACCCAGGTAACTGAGTTCTGCCTGTCTCCAAGGAAGCCACTTATATATAGTCAGAGACACACAGGCCAGTCAACACCAGAGATAACCAGATGACCAGAAGCAAGCACAAGATCATAAACAACAGAAATCAATGCAATTTGGCACTATCACAACCCAGTTCTCCTACCACAGCAAGCCCAAGATACTCTAACATGCCTGAAAAAAAAGATTATGACCTAAATCACATTGCATGAAGATAATAGAGGCCTTTAAGGAGGATATAAATAACTTGCTTAAAGAAATACAGGAAAACACAGCCAAACAGGTTGAAACCTGTAAAAAGGAAACAAATAAATCCCTTAAAGAAATGCAAGAAAATACAATGAAGCAGGTGAAGGAATTGAAAAAATGGAAATTTCAAAAAAATTGACTAAAAATGGAAATAGAAACATTAAAGAAGACACAAATGGAGGCAACCCTGGAGATGAACAAATAGGATAGAGATCAGGAGCTATAGATGCAAGCATCACATCAGAATACAAGAGACAGAAGACAGAATTTCAGGCATAGAAGGAAGCATAGAAAAATGTTGACACATCGGTCAAATATAAGACATTGTAAAAAGTGAAAAACATCCAGGAAATTCAGGACACAATGACAAGATCAAAAGTAAAAATAATAGGAATAGAAGAGGGTGAAGAATCTAAGATCAAAGGGCCAGAAAACATCTTCAACAAAATCCTAGAAGAAAACTTCTCTAACCTAAATCTAATCTAAAGATGGCCGTAAATGTACAAGAAGCATACAAAACACCAAATGGACAGGACCAGAAATTAAAATCTACTGCCACATACTAATCAAAACACAAAATGCCCAGAACAATAAAAAATATTAAAAGATATAAGGGGAAAAGGCCAAGTAAAATATAAAATAGTTCTACCTTAAGACCCAGTAATACCACTCCTGGGCATATACCCAAAAGATGCTTCATCAAATGACAAGGAGACATGCTCCACTATGTTCAAAGCAGCCTTATTTATAATAGCAGAAGCTGGAAACAACCCCTATGTCTCTAAATAAGATTGGATACAGAAAAGGTGGCTCATTTACACAAAGTACCTCTATTCACCTATTAAAAATGAGGGCATCATGAATTTTGTAAGGAAATGGATGGCTCTAGAAAATATCCTGAGTGAGTTAACTCAGACCCAAAAGGACATGCATGGTATGTACTCACTAATAAGTGAATATTAGCCAAATAGTACAGAATACTTATGATATGACCCACAGATTGTAAGAAGTTTAACAAATAGAAAGGCCCAAGTGGGGTGCTTCAAACCTACTTAGAAGGTGGTAGAAAATAATCATGGGAGGCAAGGGGAGAGAGGGATCTGGGTGTTGTAGATTGCAGTCTTTCTTTTCTTTTCTTTTCTTTTCTTTTCTTTTCTTTTCTTTTCTTTTCTTTTCTTTTCTTTTTTCTTTTTTCTACCTCAAAAGGGGTTTCTGTACTCAGGTGAAATCTTAACTGTTCAGAGAAGGCTAGAGCCTGTGATTGGGCAGGGAAATGAGGGGGTGGGTCTGAAGGTTTCAGAGAAGGGAAATAAGAAGAGGTCAGTCAAAATGAGACCTGACAGAGAAGGAAACAAAATGGAACCAGAAAGAGAAGATGCAGCTGACCCACATGGTTTGGAGAAGCCAAAGTAGCTAGAGATTTCATAAATTGGCAATAAGCTGTGTAGGGTACATTTGCCCAATCTAGGTGTGCAGCTTGTATTTATATTAATTGAGTTTAGGGGGTTTTGGGGTGGACATTTTGAGGTTGGAAATTAACCATTATAAATCTGACTGTTTATTATAAGTCTCTAGTGTTGCCATTTTATGGGGCAAAGGGAATCAGAGCTAGGGGTAGCTAGCTTTCTGCAGGCTAGCCACAGGGCTTGGATGGTCAGGGAAGATTGGAGTGGCTTGGCAGCAGCTGCCAGAGGGAACCATGGGGGTGGGCTAGAGTACCATTGCTAGTGCATAGCTGGTTTAGCGTAGATTGATTTTACTTTTAACTATAGGCTACATCTGTAGGTAGAAGAGGGAACAGGGAGGGGAAAAGGGGACATGATCAGGTACAAGGGGGTGGGAGACAGTAGAGAAACCAGGAGAGTTTATGGAAACATAAAGCCTTAGGGTGTATGTTAGGGGGAACCCTCCTGAAAAAACAGAGACATGGAAAGTGAGAGACTCTCACCAAAATGCCCTACAATGGGGAGAGGGAACTTGAAGTGTCTACCTCTAGTAGATAGACAGGGCCTCAACTGGAGGGATGGAGTAACTAAGTAATAATTAAAATTTTTGACTCAGAATTGTTTCTGTCAAAAAGAACTGCAGGGACAAAAACAGAAGAAACTGAAGGAAAGGCTTTCCAATGACCAACCCAACTTGGGATCCATCTCATTGAGGGAATACTCAAGCCTGACACTATTACTGATTCTGTGATGTGCTTACAGACAGGAGCCTGGCATGGCTGTCCTCTGAGCATCTCTACCAGTAGCTGGCTGAGACAGATGCAAATACTTACATCCAACAATTAGAGTAAAGTCAGGGACCCCTATGGTTGAATTATGGGAAGGATTGAAGAAGTTGTAGGGGAGGGCGACCCCATAGGAAGGCCTGCAGTCTCAACTAACATGGACCCAGTGGAGACTAAACCACCATCTAGGAGCATACATGGGCTGGTCTGAGGACCGTGGCACATACATAGCATGGTCTGACCTCATAGGGAGAAGTAATTAATCCTTAAGAGCATTCAGGCCCCAGGGAAGGGGAAAGCCTGGAGTGGAGGGCACCTTCTTGGAGGCAAGGGGGAGAAGGAATGGGATGAGGAACTGTGGGAGAGGGAACTCGGAGTGGAGCAATGAATGGAATGTAAATAAATAAAATAATTTTAAAAAGGAAAGTAAAAGGCCTGAAAAGAGATTCTCTAATTCAGCTTGTCAAGTGGTGGCTGATATCAGAACAGTAAGGCGAAATGAAAGTATGATCAGGGATAGCTTTACCAGAAAGAAACTAATACTCAGAAAATGTCATTTGGAGAGAGGTGACATCCATGTACTGCCATTGATTTTATATATATACATATATACATGTATGTATGTATATCTATTTTGTATCACATTGGATGTGCTCTTATTTTATATTGCTTTAATTATACAGATACATGCCCTCTGTAAGCAGAGATTCTATAGGATATTTATTATATAGAAATGTTGAACTTTTAAAAGACTCATTCTGCATCTAATGAAAGACATTTTTTCTTCTTGAGTTTGTCTATACAATGGGATATATATATATATATATATATATATAATATATATATATATGTGTGTGTGTGAATCATTTCTAAATTTCTGAGATAAAAGAAATTCAAGGGATTCAATCATGATAATTGATCTATTTCATGTATAATTTGATTTGGTTTACAAGCATTTTGTGGAGAATATTCACCACAGTGATTTGTCTATACCTCTCTTGAATTTGGTTTACACATTTTTTATCTAGAAATTTGTGCTTATGTTCACCAAGGAGATTTATCTATAGATCTCTTTCTGACGATGTTTGTCTATACTTACCACCAGTCTAATATTTCATTTACAAAAAAGATTTTTGGAAGTTTTCTTTCTTTTCTCATTTTCAGAATACTTTGAGTAGTATTGATGATAATCTCTGAAATTCTGAAAAATCATATACTGAAACATTGTCAAAATATTTCTGTCTTTTGTTGACATGCGTTTGTTTACATTATTTATTTCACCTTGACATAGCTTTGACAGGACATATACATCTAGAAATACATATATTTTATTTTAGATTTTTGAGTTTAGTAGAATTTAAAAATTGAAATTATGTCTTTATGAGTATATGAACTTTTTCAAGGTCTGAAAGTCATAGCTCTAGCAATAAGTAAAAGAAGAAAGATGTAATACAACACATACTTATCTTTCGATGCATGGTTCTATATATAAACGACTCTAAAGACTCCATTAGATAACTCCTTTCATTGATAAAATTGGCAAAGTTGAAGGATACAAAATTAGTGTATAAATTCAGTACCTTTGTAATAAATATGACAAAAAAGGGTAGAAATCAGAAACACTGTTTCATTCACAGTTGCTTCACAAATGTCTTGAAATTAATAAAAACTTTAAGACACTGGAGAAAGAAATTGTGGAAGACATCAGGAACTCGAAATAACTTCTATGAAGATTTCATGGCATTAATACTGTGAAATAAGCTACATATCAAAAGCAATCTACAGATTCAGTTAAATCTCCTGCAAAATTTGAATGCAAATTTTCCAAATTGAATGGCATTCAGGCAGCAGAGCCCATGAGCTACAATGGCAGGTTTAAACATCAACCAGCCTGTGTCCTTCCCAGGTGCTACTTGGTGCTGCTGCTGAAGCACAGTTCTGCCTGGGGAATGATGTCAGCCAGCAACACTGGCACAACACAGGGTCTGAACTAAAATATAGCGGACACAGGAAACAGAAACAGGCAGATCTGTGAATTCTGGACCGGCCTGGTCTGCACAATAATGTCAGGGCAGGACTCTCTGCTGGTAGAGCCACTTAAAAACATCAGTCTGGGATTCAAAATGACAGTTTTTCCTTAAAAGTGTTATAAAGGTTTTTGATTAATAATAATTTGGAGGGTCCTTAGCAATTAAAATATGAAATGCAAATCAATCTTAAATTTATATACATAAAAATAGGCACCTGGGTATATTTATCCAAATATAGTATGCTTATAATTTCAAATTGAAAAATTATGCTTTTCGGTTGCCAAAAAATATTTTTTCCTAGGAAGAATTTATTCTGCTGGTCAATGTGCAGAGGTGGGGTGGGGACAGTGTTGTTTTGCTTTTATCCACCCGAAAAAGAAAAGCTATGCTTATAAGATCTAATATGGGGTAGAATATCAAGTTACTCTGAGCAGCCAGCTTGGTTCTTAGAATGTGTGGCTCCCACGGGAGAACTAATTGCAACTCCTGAGAACTAACTTGATAATGGGTGTCACAATAGTATGAGGGCACTATAAATGTGGGCTTCCACATTCATCTTTCTTTCTTTCTTAGGTAAGGGAAAGAAGATTGAAAGAATGAAATTAGACAAATAGGGTTAGATTATTGAATGTACTCTTAAACTAAAAAAATATTTTATAGCCATAATGTTGCATTGGTAGAAATCTTGATATTTTGATGCATAATTGAGGTTATATTTTCATACATTTGTACATAACTATATACATTGATACAGGTTTAAGGTTTACATTGATATAAATCTCTGCTTATTGATAAGATTAATTTTGTTAAAACATAACATGTGTATGTTTCAAACCTTGTATAGGTCTTATGCTTATGCAACTCATTTAAAGAATACAAAATTTAGTCCCAGTCCTTTAATAGCTGATATTATAAACTGTTAAGGATAATTAATACAAGTTAATCATCAGACAGTCAAACTCATGTCATATCATATATATCAGGTCATATCAGATATATGACTAGATCATAAATGAAATATGCATCCTAGATTGAATAGATAATAGGTAGCTCAAGACAGGCAATATTTGCTTGTTAAGATATGCTATGAATAGATAGATGGTCTTCAAAAGCATTAGAGATCCACAGAATATGGCATTTAAAATTATTTTATTATTTAAAGTTCTTTTGACCATGAGACACATCTGCTCCTGAAAGCACCCCTAGTCTACTGCAAAGAAATCATAAGCATAAATAACCTCCATGTGCAGTTGCTTCTATTGTGGCTATTTAGCCACTAGTCAAGAAATGCCCTAACTTCATCTGCAAACAGAATGCTGTGCAGATAGTCAGTTGCTAAGCTTTGCCCAGACAGGGTAAGCTAATCCTTCATAATTGCTATTTCACTTAAGGTCTGTCAGATATATTTGTCCAAAAGGATAAAATGGATGTTTCAATGTTATAAAGGCACTTTTGGAGACTTCTGGGAAGTCTGCTGTCTCTGTCAGTTCCTGTACTTTTTAAATACTCATGTAATAGTTATTCTTTCTCAGATCTTTGATGAGGTTGAAGACTAGGTAAGTCTCACAATTCAACTTGAGTTGTTTAGCATTTAGGAATATTCTATGGTCTAAGAAGATGTTTTTAAGCTAAGTTACAAATTATGATGGAAATTGATTTAGATACAAACCTCTAAACTCATCAGGATAGATAATAGAATATTTTTATCTGAGTTACCAGATATTTGGAATCTGGAAAATTTGAATGTAACTTTTACTTAATAATTGCATAATTTGTTTCTTAACTTTTCCTTCTGTATGCTGCTTATTATTAAAGAGAAAGATCCTTCTTAGACAAAAAGGAAAACTGTCTTTTGCTGTGTATTACAATGCTAACTACTGGTCCCCAAGGCCTGGTTGCTTCCAAGGGATGAGAAAATCTGTACATTCAATGTCACCTTGATACTTAATTTAAAACTATTGCTTAAATAAAGATGCTTACAGTCAATAACTGTGCAGAAGAGTCATAAGTGGGTTTGGGGTTCCCAGGCTTGAGGTATGAGGAGAACAAAAAGGAAAGAGAAGAAGGTGATGAAAGGATGAAGGTACCCTTGGGTAGGTGAACTATGAAAACATAGCCATGTGGGATGGACAATTGGAGTTAAGAGCTTCACAGATGGAACATGGCAAATTATAACTTGGCTTTATTAATAAGGAAGTAGACATAATAGCACAGAGGGTAAATATTTGAAGGTTTAAATTTTTTTCAACCCTATTTTAATAATAGTTCTTAAATACTTCTACTTGCTTCTAGAGGTAATGGATAAAAAAAAGGTTATTAGAATACAGGGGTAGTGGATCTGATTAGAAATTGTTCTTTGGAGCAAATCTCGTCTGTGTTGATAAGCAATCAGCAGTTCAGTTCATAGGATTCAGCAGTGATAGCTCAGTTTACTTGCAAATACTTCATGAATATACTAGAAGTCCTGTTCAATAGACTCAGGAGAGCCAACATTAATCATTAGCAATTGCATGACATAGCAGAGATAGACAGGCCTGAGCTGATTGGGCACAAGTCAACAGGATGAATTAGGACTGCCAGGGATGCAATGAGAAGTTCTTGGGTGTGCCTCTCTCAATGAAGAGAAGATCAGTAAAGACTCAAGACCAAGATGCTTTGCAAAGGTAGCTCTACATGCAAGCCTCTCTAACAGCTGAGTCCTATTTATGTTCCCTCTAAATATCAAGTGTGTTCCATAGATCTTGCCTCACCACATGTTTTGCCTCAGCATGTGAGTCTGTCTTAGCAAAACTCCATGTGAGTCTGTATCAGCTATCACTCTTCCAATTGTCCCAAGTCCACAGAAGTGGCAAGAAGCCACCAGCAAACCACCAGAAGTTTTTTGGTGTGTTTCCCTCAATAGAATCATGGAAAATGGAGCTCAGCAATGCATGTAGGGTGAACCAATACATGTATGTCATTAGGAAAGAATCCTTCATCACTCATCCTTTCACGTGCTTGCATTAGCAAAACATTGTTTCACTTGTGTCAACTTCAGGAAAACACACCTTCACATGTTTCCCCCCCCCCAAAAAAAAACACCATCACACAAAGTGACTTTCCAAAGAAACCAGAAGTTTCCACTTCAGGTATCTGCCCAGGACTAGGGCTGATTAAGGCTCATTATAAATATAAATATTGGATTTTTTTTTTAATCTAGGAACTAAATAACCAAAGGCAGGGAAGAAACCCAATGTAAGATTAAATACTTTTTACTACATACTACTATTGGGCATATTCTCAGATTACTCTTAATCCTACTGTAGGGACACTTGTTTATATCTAGACTCAACAATGTTCTATTCACAAAAGCATACATATCCATCAACTAACGAACTAAAATGAAAATAAAGTAATACACATAGTGCAATATAAAAAAGACAGGATAGAAACTTGGAATAAAAAGTTATGGGAAGATTCAGGAGAAAATTGGGGATAAATTGAATCATAATTTTTTATTTACTTTTACGAAATTTTCAAGTTTTTTAAAATGACATATATTTTGAAAAGACAAATTTTTGGATGGAATCATAATTGAATTGTATGTTCACATCAAATATTTATCAAAATATCAAAGATTTTAAGGCTATAATTTAAAACTTATGTAAACTAGAAAGTTATATAATAAAAATATGTTAATGTATACTTATGCATTATAATGAATCTACTACTTCAATGGGGATGGTAATTGTGTGGTATGTATTTGTTTATAGGATCAAGAGTATGGAGTATATCTGCCTACTTTCTCCACTGTGGTGCTATGAAATGAAATTTTTTCTAGGAATTTTTAACTTCTGCATCTGTTTTATAAAGAACATTCTAGAAGTCCATGGAAAGGATAAATTCACCAAACTCAGAGAACACACAAAATACAAATAATGATTAAAAAATAAATTTGCAAATATGTAAACTATGTGAGGAAAACAGTAGATATGACAAAAGCAAACAAGTCAGAAAGAAATGCTAGTTGTAAACTGGATGCTAAATTCAAATATAGAATGAGTGATAAATTATGACAATTATAGTTTTACAGCTATTTAAGTACTAATGTATGAAAAATAAAAACAAAAGTAAAACCAAAACCAAAAAACCCACAGCATTGAAATATTAAAGCCAGTGACAGTGAATAAAAGAATGAACAGGAAATTTTGCGCTCACAGTGTTTTCGTTCATCCTTGGTATACTAGATCACCATTAAAGAAAAAATAAGATTTCCAAAGATCTTAAACTGGCAAACACTTATGCCATGAGAACCACAGTGAATGTTGTTATTTAGACTCTCTACCTCCTGATCGGATGCCATGGAAACAGATTTTCAGAAGTTTCTAATTCAATGGCTTTGCATGAGGCTGAGAAACAGCATTTGGCTGATATAGGTAATGTATACATCATAGAAGAGTTTTGGGCTAAGAAAGTTATGCTTACAAATGGCTTTAATGTTACTATAAATTTAGTACTATTTAAGTTTATCTTTTCCCCATTCCTCACCTTCCCTCTTACTCTTCCCATGTAACTTACTTCCAAATTCATGGCCTCTATTTCCTTGAGCATCATTGTAACATGCACACAAATGAGTAATCATAAACATATTACCTAATGAACTTACTCAGTGTTATCTGCACAAATTTGTTTCTAAGACTGATATCACGATATTTGATAGCCATTCAAGTGGCTCATTCTTAGGGAAGCTAAAGCTTGTTATCTAGGGATGAGTCCTTATGAGATTTTCCCCCTCTACTAGGGACATCAACTGGTTTTGTAACTAATCAGGTCTTTGTTATGTAGCTAGGTATTTGAGACTTCATGTGCAGGTAGATTCTTTGTCATACATAGAAGGCACAGTAATCTTCAGAATATTCATTCTCATACTGTGTGTTTTTAGAAAGTTCCTTAGGCTGCTGCATATAACACAACATGTCTGTGTTTTTCTGAAATTTAACAGGCTGCCTTATCTACTTGAATACCTCTTTATATATTAAGAACCAGCCACTTCTGTGTATATCTTTTAGATCTTAATGTATCCTTAGTCACCTTTATGGGAATCCTCCACATTTTTGGAATTTTGGGAGTTCATCATCAGCTGAAGAAAATCTACTGGATTCTGAAAGCAGACAGAAATATCAAAGTCAGATATGTGTTTGGGAGCTTGAAAATGGAAATTTAATGGACAAACACTCTTATTAGGCTATAACTTATTTAAGGCTAGAATATAGCTACTGTTGCCTGAATAACTAGTAAAACACAACACTCATCATTAGATTTTGGAGAACAAGAAGTGTACTATGGCCTAGTATCATTATGCCATGCTTATCTTTTTTTTTTTTTTCATTGCTTTCTGTGATTCTGAGGATCTGTAGTTGATGAGCACAAGCCTCTAGATGGATAACTATAGCTCTGTCTCCTGTCATAGGCACTTGTTTAGAAAGTAATTCTGTACACAAAATATGTCAATCTGTCATTTCCTTGACATATTCTTAACCCACATCTGATAATTATTGACTGCTCTTTTAGCTCTAATTGCTGAGTTTTATATAATTACCTATAAGTGCTCCAAACCTCATCTTACTAGAAAATAACAGGTGACCTCTCAGGCACAATCCTGACTTCCTGACAACTTTCATTAGCAATTTTTTTCTCCCAACATCTCTTGTCCAGCATGTGGACTGGATAAGGCAAAACTTGGTTATACAATTAGAATTTCTATGGTCAAACATAACTGCTCAAGTCCTAAGCAAGTCATAACTCAAACTGAACAGACCAAATTTATCAAATACCTCAATAGTGTTTTCTCTGAGGAATGTGTGACTTTTGATATCCTTGCCTTTGAATTGAAATAAATTTTCTTGTGTGTTACCTCTTGGCTGTTTTCAAGCTGACTTTTTTTGGTCTTCTCCACAAATTTTTTAAAAAATGTTATAGCATCACTTGGAAATACGGAGATGTTAAGTTTGTTATATATTCGCTCAAGAAATGGAAAGAGTGCTACAAAGAAAAGAAAAAATATGATGAAAATACACATTTAAATTTTTGACAGTTATTTAATAATGGCAAATTTCAACAATTTACATGAAATAAAACAACAGAAAATATTGGCTTCAAAATGAATATAGTTATAACATATAGTCTATCATACCAAAAAGTAATTGACTTTTAAGTAAAAACACACACTCACTAAGAAGAATTCAGCTACAAAAAGACTTATGGTGGAGCTTTATAAAGTATTTAACAGACAATTCATACCAACATTTCACATGAGTTTCCAAAACTTAGAAAATTAGTTAAAAGTAGAAAATTGCATCTGGAATTTTCTAATAAACTGACTTCTAGCAGAATCACAAAACTTTGGGGAAAGAAATCTCATACAGAAACATGACTTAAAAGTGTCATAAGTGATCTCATCAGCAAAACATTTACCATCTGAATGCAGAATCGTTAAATGAATCTTATTATATAGCAACATGCATGCTATCCAATAAGGCACAAGACAGAATAAAATCAAATTACTCAAACTACCAGAGATGGAGTATTATAAAAAAAATTCAGGAAAAATTCAGTATTTTTCCTAATTAAGGTTCTCAGATAATTAAGAATAGCATAGCATTCCCTTAACTTTATGAAAATTGTCCATAGAAACTAATAACTAACACAGAAATTGAGGGTATTTCTAACTACTTTCAGGAAAAAAGCAATGGAAAGTTGCTCAGTCTATCATCTCTTCTATTCAGCTATTAGAATCACAAAATGAGGTTCATATGTCTTTTATGGTTTGGTATTTATACACAAAAATGAGTAAAAATGAATTGTCATGTGTTCTGAAATTTGAGGCAAGAAACAATAGTTTGAGAAAAGGTGTGATTATTATACAGAATGTGTTTAAAAATTAAGAAAGAATTGCAGTGTTGGTGAAGAATTGCATACCCTTATACATGCTAGCTAAGTGTCCTATCATAAAGCTCCCTCCTTCCCTGGGTTTGAGGAAGGATTTTGATAGTGGGTCAGATAGATCAAGATTTGTAATATTCCTGCCTCTAATTGCACTATTTTGAGGCTCAAAAATATATCCCAACACATGTAACACAATATTATGCCTTTACTTATGCATACTCATATCTAATACAACAAATAAGGCCAAGGTGAGATTTTTGCAAGGAAACAACACTTTTAGAAAATATCAAAGTGGTCTCCTCTGTTTGCATCTTCTGGTCCCTATAATTTATTATCCATGGAGGTCTGAAGCCATCTGGCTCAACATGGAAAACAAGCTATAATCCAGTCACAAAGGCAAGCAGGGAATGTTGGACCAGACAACACCAGGGACAACCAGATGACTGAAGGCTAGGATAAGAATACGCTCAAGAAAAAGCAGAATAATATGGCTCCACTAGAAGTCAGCAATTCTAATACAGCAAGCTCTGGATATCCTAACACACATTAACAGAAAGAAAATGACCTTAAATCTAATAATATGAGGATGATAGACCCTTCAAAGAGGAAATAAATAAATCCCTTAAAGAAATACAGAAAAATACAAACTGATGAAGAAAATGAGTAAAAACTGTTTATGGCCTGAAAATGGAAATAGAAGCAATGTAGAAAACACTAACTGAGGCAATCCTGGAAAGAGAAAACCTAGAAAGAGAAAAGACACACAGACACAAACATCACCAACAGAATACAGGAGATGGAAGAGACACATTCAGGCATAGAAGATACAATAGAAGAAATTAAAACACAAGTCAAAGAAAACATCAAATCTAAAAAAATTCTTGGCACAAAGCATCCAGGAAATCTTGAATATTATGAAAAGAGAAAACCTAAAAATAATAGGAATTGAAGAAGGAGATTTCCTATCACAAAACACTAGAAAATATTTTTAACAAAATCACAGAAGAAGATTTCCCTAACTTAAAGAAAGGGATGGCTATAAACATACACAAAGATTATAGAACACTGAAAAAGTTCTACCAGGAAAGAAAAATCCTCATGCTACATAATAATGAAAACACTAAATATACAGAGCAAAGAAAGAATATTGAAAGCTGCAAGGAATAAATGCCAAAAACATATAAAGGCAGACCTATCAGAATAACACCTGGCTTCTCAACAGTGATTCTAAAAGCCAGAAGGTCCTGGAGAATGCCAAGCAGACCCCAAGTGTAGACAGACATCAGCCCAGATTACTATACTCAGCAAAACTTTGAAACATTGTAGATGAAGAAACCAATATATTCCACAACAAAACCAAATTAAACAATATATTTCCAGTAATCTAGCCCTACAGTAGATACTAGAAGGAAAATTCCAACTGAATGAGGATAACTACACCCAAGAAAACACAAAAATAATAATTTCCCAACAGTAAAACTGAAAGAAGAGACTCTTTTCCAACATACACACACACACAAACAAACACACACACACATACACTCAACTTAAAATTAACAGGAACTAACAATCATTGATTATTACTATCTTTCAATATTAATTGACTCAGTTTTCCAATAAAAAGACACAGGCTAACATAGCAGTTGTGAAAAAAAGGATCTACCATTTTGCAGCATACAAGAAACACACTTAGCCAAAAATGATAGACACTAACTCTGAATAAATGGCTGGAAAAATATTTCCAAGCAAACAAACTCAAGACCAGCTTTAGTAGCTATGCTAATACCTAATAAGATAGACTTTCAGCCAAAATTAATCAAAAGAGACAGGGAAAGTCACTTAATACTTATCAAAGGACAGATCCAATAGGTTGATGCCTCAAATCTATCTATATGCCAAATGCAAAGGTATACATGTTCATAAGAGAAACATTAATAAAGCTTAAATCACATATTGAAACTGACTCATTAATAATGGGAGACTTCAACACTCCATTCTCCTCAATAGACAGGTCATCAAAACAGAAGCTAATGTGATACAGTAACAGAGATACAGTGAAAGTAACAGATGGGATGAATCAAAGGGATTCAGATATCTACATAACACTTCACCCAAACAAAAAGAAAAGCATTTCTTCTCAGCACCTCAAGGAAATGTCTTCAAAATTGACCATATATTCAGTAAGAAGGAAGCCTTTGAATATCATCAGATCATAATAGATTAAAATTGGACTTCATAAACAGCAGAAAGCCTATAAACTCATGGGAACTGAGGAGCTCTCTACTGAATGACCGTTGGGTCAAAGAAGAAATAAATCAAAGGGTTTCTAGAGTTCAATAAAAATGAAAGCAAAACATATCCAACTAATGAAAGCAGTGCTAAGATGAAATGTCATAGCACAATGTTCCTTCATAAATAAATATGTGAGATCTCATACTAGCAACTTAACAGCACACCTGAAAGTCCTAAAAAAAAAAAAAAAGAAGCAAACACCCTCAAACGGAGTAGATGGCAGGAAGTAATCAAACTTAGGACTTAAATCAATCAACTAGAAACAAACAGAACAGTACAAAGGATCAATGAAATCAAGATCTGGTTCTCTGGGAAAATCAACAAGATAGAGAAGCCATTAGCCAAACTTACTAAAAGGCAAAAAAAACAGTGTCCAAATTAACAAAATCAGAAATGAAAAGGAAGATAAAACAGTACGCACTGAGGAAATTAAGAAAATCATTAGATACTACCACCCCCCCAAAAAAACCTGTATTCCACAAAATTGGAAAATCTAAACAAAATGTATGATTTACTAAATAGATACCACTTACCAAAGTTAAATCAAGATCAGGTAAAGTAAATAGTTCTATAACCCCTATGGAAAAGAAACTGTTATTAAAAGTTTCCCATTGAAAAAGCCCGGGAAAGGATGACATTAGTGCAGAGTTTACCAGACTTTCAAAGAGCTATCACCAATACTCCTCAAACTATTCCAAAAACTAAACTAAAGGAATATTGCCAAACTCATTCTTTGTGGCCACAGTCACCTTGATACCTACACCACACCAAGAGCCAACAAATAAAGAGAATCTCAGAACAAAATTTCCTATGAACATTGATGCGAAAATACTCAATGAAATATTCACAAAGAAAATTCAAGAATATATCATCCATCATGAATGATCAAGTACATTTCATCCCAGGGATTCAGAGGTAGTTCAGTACACAAAACCTGTCAGTGTAATCTACCATATAAACAAATGGAGAGAAAAAAAACCAACATGGTTATGATCATCTCATTAGATGGTGAAAAAGCTTTTGACAAAATCCAATACACTTTCATGCTGAAAGTCTTAGAGAGATAGGGATTCAAAGCACGTACCTAAACACAATAAAGACAATATAGAGCAATACAAAAGCTAACATCAAATTAAATGGAGAGAAATTTAAAGGAATTCCATCAAATCAGAGAAAAGGCAAGTCTATCCACTCTTTCCATATCTCTTCAATATAGTACTTGAAGTTCTAGATAGAGCAATAATTTAATAATATAAGAGCTCCACTGTCATTTACCTCTACAGCTATTTCTCATTTATATCATATCCAAGGTCAATGTAGGAAATCAGTCCAGTTTCTCAATTTTCTCATCTTATGTAATTTCTTTTTTGAAAATCTTTGTATATCCTTTCTTCTTTCTTAGTAACATAGACGGTCCTGGTGTATAAGATTTCTGAGACTAATTTTTCTGAGAGACGGGACTAATCTGCCTGATGTAAGTATACAACCTTTGTCTCAGTGTATCTTAACCCAAAATGCTCAAATCTTCCCCACATCCCCACACACATTTTTTTCACTATACCATATATACATGTGTATACATATATATATATATATTTGCTTCTCCATGTCCACTTAGCAACATTCTCTTAATCACTAGACTATCATGGCTTATTTCTTTTTGCTTTCCCTTCTATTTCCTTTTCTATCTACATTAGCTAACATATTATTAAAAGAGAACTTAGTCTTTTTTTTTTCTCCCTAACATAGTTGGAATCTAAATAATGACTAATGACCATTTTTTAAAGCAATCACTACTCTATTGTCATAGAAAGTTTACTGGTTGATAGAAAATTTATTTTACAAAGCGTGGCTGGGCACAAACACGGAGCAGATCCCAGGTGGAAGCTCTGCATCAAACCTCACAAAACGAGGCAGAAGTGGGGCACCCAGGAGCTCTAACCCAGGATAGTATCTCAGGTAAGGAGACAGCAACACTCGCCCCAAACGGGGAGTAACCAGGACCCACTGGGATCCAGGAACTCACTCCTGGCCTGGAGCACTGGTTCCTTCAGGTCTGTGCCTGAGCACTCATTGGATCCCAGGAAACAGCTATGCACCCAATCTCACAGAACCCAGAGGAAGTGGGGCTCCCAGGAGCTCTAACCCAAGGAATATCTTGGGGCAACACTAGCCCCAAACAGGGAGTAACCAGGACCCACAGGGATCCAGGAATTCACTCCTGGCCCAGAGCACCAGTTCCTTCCTGTCTGGGCCTGAGCACTGAGCAGATCTTGGGCCCCAGCTCTAACCTCAGCAGTAACACCCATCCCAAACAGTTCTGACACAACCAAGATAATAGGAAAGACTGGCTCCAGTCAAGACAGTGTAGGTAGCCCCAAGGAGAGCCAGATGGCAAAAGGCAAGCACAAGAACATAAGCACCAGCAACCCAGGGTACTTGGCATCATCAGAACCTAGTTCTCCCACATTAGAAAGTCCTGAACTCCCTATATCAACAGAAATGCAAGAGTCAGATCTAAAATCACTTCTAATAATGATGATAGAGGACTTTAAGAAAGACATAAATAACACTCTCAGAGAATTCAAGGACAACACAGGTAAACAGGTAGAAGCCCTTAAAGAGAAAACAAAAAGCCCTTAAAGAATTAAAAGAAAACACAACCAAACAGGTGAAGGAATTGAACAAATCCATCGAGAACATAAAATGGAAGTAGAAACAATAAAAAAATCACAAAGGGAGACTACTTTGGAGATAGAAAACCTAGGAAAGAGATCTGGAGTCATAGACACAAGCATCACCAACAGAATACAAGAGATAGAAGAGAGTATCTCAGATGCAGAAGATACCATAGAAAATATTAACACAACTACCAAGGAAAATGCAAAATGCAAAAAATTCTCAACAAAAACATCCAGGAAATCCAGGACAAAATGAGAAGACCAAACCTAAGGATAATAGGTATAGAAAAGTGAAGATTCCAACTTATAGGGTCAACAAATATCTTCAACAAAATCATAGAAGAAAACTTCCCTAACCTAAGGAACAAGATGCCCATAATCATACAAGAAGTGTACAGAACACCAAATAGACTAGACTAGAAAAGAAATACCTCCTGTCACATAATAATCAAAACACAAAATGCACAAAATAAAGAAAGAATTTTAAAAGCAGTAAGGGAAAAAGGCCAAGTAACATGTAAAGGCAGACCTATCAGAATTACACCAGACTTCTCACCAGATACTATAAAACCAGAAGATCCTGGACATATGTCATACAAACCCCAAGAGAACACAAATGCCAGCCCAGGCTACTATACGCAGCAAAACTCTCAATTACCATAGATGGAGAGAACCAAGATATTCCTCGACAAAACCAAATTTACACAATATCTTTCCACAAACCTATAATAATAGGATAATAGCAGGAAAGCTCCAATACAAGGAGAGTAATTATACCATGGAAAGAGCAAGAAAGTAATCCTTCTCCAACAAACCCAAAAGAAGATAGCCATACAAACAATGCCTCCACTTTTAGCAAAAATAACAGGAAGCAACAATCACCTCTCCTTAATATCTCTTAACATCAATGGACTCACTTCCCCAATAAAAAGACATAGGCTAACGTGTAGGACAGGCTCCGGATGGGGTCCCAGAGGATCTCCGAGGGCAGGTGCGAACGGCAGCTACCACTGCCCAACTGCAAGCAGTCCGAAGGGATGGAGTGCAGGCAGGGAGAGTCCCCTGCTGCCTCTGCCACTGCTGGTGCTAGCCTCTGCCACCAGCCATGGGGGCAGAGAGGGGAAAAGTGTCACAGTTCTTTGAAAACTGTTACAGTTATTTGAAGTGCCCTGGTGAGGCACCAGCTGACCACTGAAGAGGTGAGAGACTGCAATAGAAGCTCTTAGACAATGGGATGAATTTCACACACCTTTACTTTTGAGTTGGGCCCATATATACAGTTTGAAGTGGGTTAAGGTCAGGCACCCCTATTGGCTTGGTCTGAGAGCTTGGGAATGCCTCATCTGCATGATGGTGCTACTCCTAAGCGACCAATGACCATGGGCCTCTCTGTGGGAGGGACTGTGGAGGGCTGAAGCTGAGAGAGCCAGAGGCCTAGGAAGAGCTTGAACACCTTCCATCCCCGCGGGTATCGGTCCGGATCGGGTTCTGGTGTTCAGAAAGCTCATTCAACCAGGCAACTGACTTGTTCCCACAGCTCACTGCTCCACACTAACGGACTGGATATGCAAACAGGATCCAGCATTTTACTGCATACAGGAAACCCACCTCAGTGACGGAGACACTACCTTAGAGTAAAAGCTGGAAAACAATTTTTCAAGCAAATGGTCCTAAGAAACAAGCTGGAGTAGCCCTTCTAATATAGAATAAAATCAACTTTCAACTTAAAGCAATCAAAAAAGATAAGTAAGGACATTTTATATTTGTCAAAGGAAAAGTCAACCAACATGAACTCTCAATTCTGAACATCTATGCTCCAAATGCAAGAGCACCCACATCCACAAAAGAAACCTCAAAGCACACATTCTGCCTCACACAATAATAGTGGAGACTTCAACACCCCACTCTCAGCAATGGACAGATCATGGAAACAGAAACTAAACAGAGGTACAGTGAAACAGAAGTTATGAACCAAATGGACTTAACAGATATCTATAGAACATTTCACCCTAAAACAAAAGAATATACCTTTTTCTCAGCACCTCATGGTACCTTCTCCAAAATAGACCATATAATTGGTCACAAAACAGGCCTCAACAGACACAAAAATATTGAAATAATTCCATGCATCCTATCAGATCACCATGGACTAAAGCTGGTCTTCAATAAAAAAAAGACAATGGAAAGCCCACATTCACATGGAAACTGAACAATACTCTACTCATTGATAATGGGGTCAGGGAAGAAATAAAGAAAGAAATTAAAGACTTTTTAGAATTTAATGAAAATGAAGACACATCATACCAAAACCTATGGGACACAATGAAAGCAGTGCTAAGAGGAAAACACATAGCTCTAAGTGCATACAAAAAGAAACTGGAGCATACACTAGCAGCATGACAACACACCTGAAAGCTCTAGAACAAAAAGAAGCAAATACACCAAGAGGAGTAGATGACAAGAAATAATCAAACTCAGGGCTGAAATCAACCAAGTAGAAACAAAAAGAACTATACAAAGAATCAATAAAACCAGGAGCTGGTTCTTTGAGAAAATCAACAAGATAAGATAGATAAACCCTTAGCCAGACTAATCAGAGGGCAGAGAGACAGCATCCAAATTAATAAAATTAGAACTGAAAAGGGTGACATAACAACAGAAACCAAGGAAATTCAGCAAATCATCAGATCCTACTACAAAAGCCTATACTCAACAAAATTGGAAAATCTAGATGAAATGGACAATTTTCTAGACAAATACCAGTTACCAATGTTAAATCAGGAGCAGATAAACCATCTATACAGTCCCATAATCCCAAAAAAATAGAAGCAGTCATTAAAAGTCTCCCCACCATAAAAAGTCTGGGACCAGACGATTTTAGTGCAGAATTCTATCAGACCTTCAAGGAAGACCTAATACCAATTCTCTTCAAACTATTCCACAAAATAGAAACAGAAGGAACACTACCCAATTCATTCTATGAAACCACAATTACGCTCATACCTAAACTACACAAAGACCCGACAAGGAAAGAGAACTTCAGACCAATCTCCCTTATGAATATTGATGCAAAAATACTCAATAAAATTCTCTTGAACCAAATTCAAGAACACATAAAAACACTCATCCATCATGATCAAGTAGGCTTTATCCCAGGAAGGCAGGGTTGGTTCAATATATGGAAATCCATCAATGTGATCCATATTTAAACAAACTCAAAGAAAAACAAAAACACACAATCATATCACTAGATGCTGAGAAAGCATTTGACAAAATTCAACACCCCTTCATGATAAAAGTCTTGGAAAGATCAGGAATCCAAGGTCCATATCTAAACATAGTAAAAGCAATATACAGCAAACCAGTAGCCAACATCAAACAAAATGGAGAGAAACTTGAAGCAATCCCATTAAAATCAGGGACTAGACAAGGCTGCCCACTCTCCCCCTACCTATTCAATATAGTTCTGGAAGTCCTAGCCAGAGCAATTAGGCAAGAAAAGGAGGTCAAAGGGATACAAATTGGAAAGGAAGAAGTCAAAGTTTCACTATTTGCAGATGATATGATGGTATACTTAAGTGACCCCAAAATTTCCACCAGAGAACTCCTAAACCTGATAAACAACTTTAGCAAAGTGGTTGGGTAAAAAATTAACTCAAACAAATCAGTAGCCTTCCTCTACACAAAAGATAAACTGGCTGAGAAATAAATTATGGAAACGACGCCCTTCACAATGGTCGCAAATAATACAAAATACTTTGGTGTGAATCTAACCAAGCAAGTAAAAGACCTGTATGACAAGAACTTCAAGCCCCTGAAGAAAGAAGTCGAAGGATATCTCAGAAGACAGAAAGATCTCCCATGTTCGTGGTTGGAAGGATTAATATAGTAAAAATGGCTATTTTGCCGAAAGCAACCTACAGATTTAATGCAATCACCATCAAAATTCCCACTCAATTCTTTACAGAGATACAAAGAGCAATCTTAAAGTTCATTTGGAATAACAAAACACCCAAGATAGCAAAAACTACTCTCAACAATAAAAGAACTTCTAGGGGAAATCACCATCCCTGATTTCAAGCTGTACTACAAAGCAAAAGTGATAAAAAAAAAAAATAATAATAATAATGGCATGGTATTGGAACAGAGACAGGCAGGAGGATCAATCGAATAGAATAGAAGACCCAGAAATGAACCCACATACCTATGCTCACTTGATCTTTGACAAAGGAGTTAAAACATCCAGTAGAAAAAAGACAGTATTTTCAACAAATGGTGCTGGTTCAATTGGACGTCAGCATGTAAAAGAATGCAAATTGATCCATGCTTATCTCCTTGTACAAAGCTGAATTCCAAGTGGATCAAGTACCTGCACATAAAACCAACTACACTGAAACTAATAGAAGAGAAAATGGGGGAAAGCCTCGAACACATGGGCACAGGGAAAAAGTTCCTGAATAGAGCACAAATGGCTTATGCTCTAAGATCAAGAATTGACAATTGGGACCTCATATAACTGCAAAGCTGCTGTAAAACAAAGGACAGTATCAATAGGACAAAGTGGGAACCAACAGATTGGGAAAAGATCTTCACCAACCCTTCATTTGATAGAGGGCTAATATCCAAGGTATACAAAGAACTGAAGAAATCAGATTCTAGACAATCAAATAACCCTATTAAAAAATGGGGTACAGAGCTGAACAAAGAATTCTCAACTGAGGAAACTCGAATGGTTGAGAAGCACTTAAAGAATTGTTCAGCATCCCTAGTCATCAGGGAAATGCAAATCAAAACAATACTGAGATTCCACCTCAGTCAGAATGGCTAAGATCGAAAACACAGGTGACAGCAAATGTTGGCAAGGATGTGGAGAAAGAGTAACACTCCTCCATTGTTAGTGGGATTGTAAGCTGGTACAACCACTATGGAAAGCAGTCTGGCGGTACCTCAGAAAATTGAACATAGTGTTACCTGAGGACCCAGCTATCCCACCCCTGGGCATATACTGATTAGATGTTTCAACATACAACAGGGCCACATGCTCCACTATGTTCATAAAAGCCTTATTTATAATAACCAGAATGGTTCTTCAACAGAAGGATGGATATAGAGAATGTGGTACATTTATACAATGGAGTACTACTCAGCTATTAAAAACAATGAGTTCATGAAATTCTTAGGCAAATGGATGGAGCTAGAAAATATCATCCTGAGTGAGGTGACCCAATCACAAAAGGACACACATGGTATGCACTCACTGATAAGTGAATATTAGCCCAAAAGCACAATACCTAAGACGTAAAGCATAGACCACATGAAACTCAAGAAGAAGAAGGAAGACCAAACTGTGGGTGCTTTGGTCCTTTTTAGAAGGAGTATCAAATGATTCAACCAGAGCTCCCAGGATCTGAACCTCCAGCCTGAGAACACAGAGGGAGGGACTCATGGCTCCACCTGTATAGGTAATTGAGGGGGGCCTTGTTAGGCATCAGTGGAATTGGAGGGCCATGCTCCCTGAAAGTTTGGATTCCCTAGTGTTGGGGAATCCGAGAGCAGTGAGATGGGTTTGGGAGGATGTTCGGAGCACACCCTCATAAAAATAGGAGGAGGAGGTATGGGATAAGGGGTTTTGGGGGAGAATGGGAGAGGAGATAACATTGAAAGGTGAATATGCAAAATATCCAATAAAAAAAGAACAGATAATGGATCTGAGAAAAAAAAGGTAGGTTACTTATTTCAAATTATTTTCAAAAGTTTCTAGGAGATGTAATTGGCTAAGATCTTATTTTAAGCTCTCTACAAAAGAATTTAAATCTCTGTTTAATATTCTCAAGAGAGATGTAAATCCTAATTTCCCTCAACAATTAATTGACAAAAGGGGAGTAATTTTACAAAAAGTAGAAGCTATTATTAATCAATATATTATATGGACTGATTAGTTGTTGGCTGTTCTATAACAGTCCTTTGATAATAGAGATTATTAATGTAGATTTATATTTCTTTAAATAGTGTCTTCATGACTCTCTGAGTGTGGAGGGAGCAGCTGCTGGCACTTCTGCCCTGATTTTACAAAAACTCTGAAAAATTGGCTTTAAAAATAAAAGAGGAGGAACTGCCACCCCCCCCAGAAACACTCTCCATCATGCCTTTTTTACTTTTAACTCTGTAAAACTGAAAGCTCATGGCAAATCTGCTTCTGACTGCCTCTGGTATTGCTGAGACCAATAAAAATTATGCCATAGCTATATGGAAGGACCCTCTTACCCTTAAATGGAATGGCCCAGACACAGTTCTCATATGGGGCCGAGGATTGATATGCCTGTTTGATACCACCGAAGGTACAGCTAAATGGCTGCCAAAAAATTAATGAAATAAATAGATACCTCCACAAAGCCAGGTCCAACTATAAATAAGATGAATAACAATTGACCTCCAGGGAAGATAAATCTCCCTGAGAATTCCCTTCTTTTTTCCTTTACAGGTAAAAATGAAACACCTGTGATGTCTGCTGGTAGAAGTTCTAATTCATGATGCTGGCCTCCAGACTTATACTACTTAGAACTTTGATGGGCCATGGACAAGGACATCAAACAGCTAGAGACTGACATCACTAATCTGAAGAAATCCCTTGTTTAGCTGTCTGAAATGATCTCCAAAAACTGCAAAGGACTTTATTAGACTTGATTTACTCTTTTACAATAGAAAAGGCTGTGTACAGCTCTTGACTGTGTACAGCCCTTAAAGAAGAATGTTGCTTTTACATAGACAATGCAGGGATGGTTAAAGAGACATGAAAAAGGTCAGAGAAGGCCCTGAGAAAAGGCAGAGAGAGAAAGATGAGAGCTGGTACAAGAATTGGTTTTCAACCTTTCCAAGGTTGTTAACCCTACTTCCTCCCATCTTGGGACCATTAATTAGGTTATTTTTGCTGATTTCTTTTGGTCCCTGGGCCTTAAAAAGGCTGACTAACTTTGTGAAACAACAGATAGATAATTTGGTAGCAAACCTATTCAGATACATTATCATAAGTTAGCTATGGAGGACCATGAGACTCAAGATGAGGCTGTTACTTTATCCAGGGTGTTCCTCAAACCCATCTCCACCCAATCTAAAAGAGGGGACTTCTGCCCCTAGACCAAGCAGAGAGGGGTCACCCAGAACCTCTCTGACTGGCGATCTGAATTCTTGCTTATGCTGTGAGGCTAAGCACTGCAAGGGAATATAAATAAAAGTTAAAAATATCTCTCTGGGTTCCCTGAGGGACAAGCCTGACTGCATAGGGGTTGATGTCAAAAATATCCCCTCTCCAGGAAAAAGACATCAGTATGGATATGGCCCTCATGCCTCACTGGACAATGACAGGAGGACTGGACCATTACAAGGTCCCCTTCAATTATTGGAGGTCAGGCCTCTATCCCCGCCTTCACAAGATTAGAACCGCCATGGACATTCTATATTTAGAGAAGGGAGATGTCAGGGGCAGCCCTGCTTATACACTGAAGGCCTAAAATCAGCCATAGCCTAAATCAGCAATAGGCCTGACATACACACATCCTAACACAAAGTCTTGGGTCTCTGTGGAAAACACTGAAACAGATGGCTATAAGCTATTGTTAACAGACATCTTTTGTGAAATTTTACCAGCCTGAGTAGTCATAGGTCTTGTAAATAGGTAGCCTCAGTGGACAGTACCAACATAGATAGGACAAGTGAATCATAGGCAGAGTCGTAGTGACCTCTTCCCTGAACCTTCACCCAGCTGATACCCTGTTCTGAAAGATATCTGTACTCCCCCTGAACACCTATGCTCCGATATCATCCCCTTTCCCACATCCTGCCTTTTTGTGTTTATAACCCCTGTGTAAATAAGTAAATTACAATTTGATTTAAAAAAAAAAAAGAGTGATAACCTTCTAGAGGATCACTGGGGTGAGAGTCTTTAGTGCTGAACTCATGCCTAACAGAAGAAGCCATCACCAAAACTTTATTACATCCTAGCTTTCCTGAACATTGAGAAAAACTCTAAATGAAAACAGAAAATGACATGAATTAACAAAAAATATCACAAAATGTAACCATTGATGTTAACACAGATGGGCATTTCTCACTTCTAAAGCATACTTTATTAATTCTCCTTCAATGTTACAATAACCACAAATAAAATATACAAATTCCAAGATAAACAATCAAAGTGATTATAAATATGTTCAGAGAATTTGAAGAACAAAAGCCTATCATCTGAATTAATCCCAAAAGAATACCAAAAGCTGAAAAAAAAAAAGACATTTAATTAGAATATTAAAGTGGAATTTGACAAAGAGATACAGAGGAAAAACAAAGTGAAATGATGACCAAAATAATCATCAAGTCAAATGCACATTTCAGCAGAAAGTCTCAGAAGTAGAGTGGATCATATAGAAGACAGAATTGAGAGGGTTAAGATAAATCCGAGTTGTAGAACCATTCAGTCATGGATTATTGATAAATTTGTTATACAGTTCAATGGTACATGTAAGTTTGGGGGAGATAAATAATTCAATGTGTTTCAGCATAGAACTGTGACACAAGTTCTGTATCAAATAGAGAGAAAATTTTCTCATATTCTTGATAAAATTACAAAACAAAAGTTTCCAAACTGAAGGAAATAAATGTCCATTCAAATTATAAAATGGATAAAGAATACCACACAGATAAGACCGAAAAAGAGACTTTCCATTTTACATTAAAGATAAAGTGGTGAATATACAAGATAAAAAAGTGTTTTGGAAGGTCCAAAAGGAGGGACTAACTCATATATAAAGAGAAGTTCATCACCCTGACTTCTGTCTTTTCAACGTAAAAGAGAAAGTCAGGGGATCTTTTAAAGATACATTTCATGTTTAAAATATAATAGTTGTTGAAAAATATTAATATATCAAAAACCTATTGATTACTATCAAAAGAGATGCAAAAATTGTATGTTATGTCAGTCTAATGAATTGCCTAAAGAATTACTCACAATGAAGCCTGCTTGTATTACATAATGGAAAGAACAATTTGGATTGAAGAAAAAGGTAAATGCAGCCAAGAGAGAGAGGGAAAAAATGTTTCAAAGCCACTAAGGCAGTTGTTAAAACTAGGACCAAAACAAGGCCTGAAAGTGCCACTGATTAAATGATAAGATCCAGTGCATGCCTTTCAATAAGAAATCTGAAAATAAATGGTTTTGATTCCTTTAGCAAAGGACACAGACTAAGGCCGAATGTAGATATGAATCCTTTAACCTCAGTAGTCAGGAGCCTCAGGCAGGCAGATCATTATGAGTTTCACCAATCTGGTCTACATAGGCAGTTACAGACAAGTCAAGATAATGAGCCAGTCTACAAACACAAACAATACACATACTAGCAGTTTGTATTACCAATCATAATTTGTTTTGTTGACTCCAAGAAATATACCCAACCATCAAATACCAATATAGGAAATGAGCATGTAATACTCTTCCAATATCAAACCAAAACTAATGATAAGTATATAGACCACTTTATGTACTTTAAGGGAACTATGATTCATATGACATTGCACTTTTAAATGTATATTTATCAATATGTGAACTTAATTTCATAAAACAAATATTAGATATAGTGTCACAGAATAAACTCTGCAACAAAATAGTGACTTCTACACTTACTCTTAAAATAAATATACTATCCAGAACAAAATTAACAAACATTGAAAATAAATGATACTAATTTAAATTTCATTCAAGGGATAGAGAAATGATTCAATATGTAAATATATGAATATAAATCATTACATTGATTGTTCAAAGACAGAAATCACATGGTCATCTTATGAAATATCCAAAACAACAAAGTATGTAGCAATGATGAATAACCACATGTGATATGGAAATACAAAGTGGGAAAATGAACCAGATAATACAGTGGTGAAACAAATAAAGGGGAAAAATTACTTGTGTATGGATATGTTGCAAAGAATATTGTACTTTGTATGCTGGTTACAAATCTTAATATACTTGAAAACAGACTACATACCCACAGAGAAAGTTAATGGATTGAAAACGCTAAGTTTAAAAAGTTTCCTGATGTTGTTCAGAAAAGGATCCTGAGGATTGTTGAGGGAATCCACCTTCACTCCAAATGAGGTGCTAATGATTACATCCAAGCTGTAGGCACCAAAAATGCTGAGTAGAAAGACAGGTGTTTAATATGTGACCAATACAGCTCCTGAGCTATGGGACAATTTGTATGCAGTATGATTATTGCAGCATGAGTTTACTACTGTAATATTTTCAAAATTCAACATCCTTTTACTACCCATGACATTTCCAGAAAGTTATTCCTGTTTAGTTTGATTAAATAGAGGTAAAAGAAATTTGCTTTTTGTTGGTATTTTTCTAAGACCCTCAGCAAAACTTGAATATTAGATTGTTCAAAGTTATAGACACTAATACTCATGCCAAACTAACAACCTCTAATGAGCCTCATATACTCACATTGCGCATTTGCTTAATCTTGACAGCTATAGTTTACTTAAATTTGCATCTTTCTTTCTAAACTATATAATTTGTCTTCTAAAATAGACAACGGCTAATCTAATTTTGTTTCATGGACATAAGAGGGAGACTCTCTCAAGTTAATCTGGGAGGTGATTCTTAATACATGGTTCACAGCAGGTTACCATCATACTTCTTCCTTAGTCTGTGTCTGGAATAATTTTAGGTACTTGAAATGTAAGGGAGGTCTCCAGAAAGGACAGAGTCACCAACCAATACATGTATCACTACTCACTCTCTCATGGTAATGGGCTTGCCTTTCTCTACTTGCAGATTCATACTTTTCACCAGCACATCTCCATAGTGTTGGATGATGGGGAACATCTAAGTACAAAATACAACACATTTTGTTGGTAAATGTCAACATCTATGTTTCCCAAATAACAAGATTTTGAAATTAAGAAATATAGTCATATTTCTATAGGAGGTATAAGACCAATGTCCCCTGAAACAAACATCAAAAAAGGGAAAAAACAGTAACAATAAGAACAGCAACAAACCAAAAAAGACCATTCTTAGCAATGTAATACACAAAGGAACATCTCTTTGAAGAGTATGACATTACTGCTCCCTGTCCTCAGATGGAACTGATTACACCTATAACAAAACATCCGTTTATTTTCAAACCTCCTTTAGTTTTCCACTGGTGAAGGTTGGAGAAAGCAATGATCGAATTCTCTTCCATTCTTCATTCTCATTTCTTGAGACACTCTTTTTCATAATTCCATCGGTCCAAGAGTCTACAATAACAAGTAAAGTAGATGTTCAACTTTCATTATTTTGGTTAACTTAATGGTTATAAAATATATATAAAATAGACAATATCACTTAACATTGTTAGTAACACTCTTCTAGATGGCATAGTTCATGTAAGTCTCTCAACAAAAGTACCTCAAACTGGGGTTAAACCAGTGGCTCAGTGATTAAGAACACTTAATCTTCTTACAGAGGATCCTAGTTAAATTTTTAGCACAGCCATTTGGTATGTCACAACTACCAGTTCTTGGTATCTGATGTCCTCTTTTGGTCTCTGTGACCACCTGCACACATGCAATGCGTAGACATGCACTCAAGCACACACATTTGTTGAATAAATTATAATATGCAAAATACTCAAAGTACAAGAAGGATACAAAGATACAAAGGATACAAGTGGCTCACTTGATATTCTGTAAACCTGTTCTATCACAGTCTTCCCTTTAATATGAATTTCCTCTTGAGGAAAACTGACGTTTAAAGTGAATAGTCAGAGAGGAGACTGAAATATATTCTCCAAGTCAGTACAGAAAAAAAGATTGGTTTCTTAGTTAGGGTTCTATTGTGATTTCTGTATAAAGACCATGGGCAAAAGCAAGTAGGGTTGGAAAGGGTTTATTTATGCTTACAACTTTCAGGTCACATCCCATCATTGAGAGAAGTCAAGGCAGGGACTCAAGGCAGGAATGGAATGCAGAAATTGAAGCAGAAACTATGCAGAAATGTCACTTACTAGACCGCTCAACCCACTTTCATATTCAACCCAGGACTAACTGCCCAAGAGTGGCACCAACCAGAGTGATTGTGGCTATCAGTCACTAATTAAGAAAAATTCCCCAAATAGTTCTATCAGTGAGCTGATAAAAGCATTTTCTCAATTGAGACCCTTCCGTATGTATGTCTAGGTTTGTGTCATGTTGTCAAAATACTACCATCACTGAAAACACAACCAGCCAGGTATAAAAGTAACTTTTACTCACCAAATGTAATCTTCATCTCAAAGGCTTACTGCTGAATGAGCTCATCCTTTCTAGTTCTATCTGAACTCAGGCCTGGCTGTTTCAACTCAGATGTTTTGACTCAAGCTCCTGTCCAAGCTTACTGATTCAAATGGGCTTTTCTCAGCTTCTCACTGAGTTGCTATGGTTGGCTTGAAACTAACTTTGGAAATTTGTTTAATTTTCTGTCTACTTTTTATTCTTTGGCTTCAGTTGCCTCTGCTGACCTTCACTGCACAAACTGAATGGAACTCATGAACAAACTCAACTGAACCCAATTGAACTGCACTCACTGAACTGTCCTTTGTAGTATGAATTATTTAAAATTATAATCCCACACTACTGCCTGCAAGGCATTAGCAGACAGGCCAGTCTGGCCTGTTATCATCTTGGCACTCTCTGCTCACCTTCCCAGCCTTCTGCCCCCAGTAGTTAGATGTCACAAATCCTTGTAACCTGGTAAAGTCAAATCTCTAGATGCTTGTAATGTATCAGTCAGATATATAGTAGTAAATTCTCAACCCACAAAATGCCTGACACAATGAACTCAAAACACAATTGATATAAACACAAGCTATATACCCAGATTGACAAATGTACCCTACTTATTATTTAATTGACTGTCCAAGAAATTCCCAATACACATGGCTCCCAGGACTGTGTGGATCTGGTTCCTCTTCCTCTCCTATAGATTTCATCTCTTCTCCTTCTCTCCATCTCCTTTTCTGTCTTGTTGTCTTTCTGTACCTGTCTCTAAAATTTTCAGCCCCCTTCAATTTCCACTGCCCAAGCACAGGCTCTTGCCTTATCTTGTGCCTGCCTTCACCTACACAAAGACAGCAATCTACATTTCCCCATTTTTGTCCAATTAAAAGGCTCTTCTCTCTCAGATAAATTTGAGCACAACTATTTTCATTTTGTAATTTATAAAGTATGATACACATAACACCCGGTCTATCATATTACCAATTAAATAAAGCACTCTGTCACCTATGTTAACTTAAAAGCCTTATAATTTTGTATCTGTCATGTTTTGTAGCTTTTATGCTATCTGAAAACTAACCTCTCAATTATATTTACTCAATGTTAAATAGCCTGGGTTGGCTATGAGACTATAAGTAGTTTTTAATCCTGTCAGAAATCTAAGAATGACCAATATTTTCTTAAAATATAGGAAATCTAACATAGCTTATAGAACTGAGACAAGTTGAAGAGACAGTTGTTTACATAAACAGCCCCAGTATGTCAGGAAGTTGGAACATCAGTCTTTAGAGTTCTGTCCTAGGATCATCTGACAGACTCTTGGGCCCCATTTCAGCCCTGGTTTGGGCTTGCAGACAAACCCGAGCCTGGTTCAATTTTCTGTGGCCTTGTGGGACTAAGCCTGGCTTGAGTTTGGAATCTGTCTTAGTCACTTCCATACTGGAATGACTCAAAAGGACCTGTTTGGCCCTGCCTCTCCTCAGCTGTTACTGATATAGAGCTTTACAATTGGCCCTATCAGTCACTCCATAGCCCCCTTCACCCTTCCCTGCACCCTAAGTCATCTCACCCCACCAAAACTCCTCCTTCCTATGTTCCAAGTTTATATAAACAGAGGTTGTTACATTAAAGTTGAGTTCCTGCTTGACAAGAATCTCAGTTGGGTGTATTTCTTTGGGCCACTGACACTTACCACCCAGCTCAGCTCCCAAGAGACCTGTCAAGAAACCTGGTGGGACCAGGACCTCTCTCTCCTCTTGCCTGGACCTGCTGCTTTAAGGAATCAAAAACAGACCTTTGTAACATAGAATTTTGAAGGACTGATTATCCTGTCTTGGCAGAGATTATCAGTCAATTATTCTGCATAGTGGGTCCATTTTCTGGACAGTATTTTGTCTGTAGAAGAAATAAGAAATTTCTGTCCATTGGTCCTAGCAACAATGTACAACCTCACCTGCAGGTAGAGATGTTCAGCTGTTTCTTTGAATTCACAAGTGGGGAGCTGTTAGGACCAGATATGTCTCAACATCAAGTGAATAAATAACATTGAATGTCACATTCTGTGGATTTCTGACATTTTTGAGAACCACTTATCTATGTAAAGTAATCTGGATGGTTGACTGTTGACTACTTTCAGCTATTTCTAAATAAAATATCTTGCAAACACCTTAGTAATTAATACAGAACCAAGATTTTGCTATCTGGCCATTAACTCATAGGCTTAATAATCTCAGATCAGCTTGTAATGGCATTTATAGAAGGACTGGATCCAAGCCTTGTACTTTTAAAATTTTTGTAACAACAGAGGAAATTTATACCAATGAAATCCCTGATTCTGCAACTTACAGATTGCTACCAAGCAAGATTATGGCTCCAAAATCAATTCCAGCTATTTCCTATTTACTTCTGATCATTACAAAATTACCCAGAAAGACAACATTAGAATAACCACCGCCAGCCTTCAAGGCCAGAGAACTGGGATAATGACTCTTCATAACTTCTTCCTGATAATTATGGGTGTTGAGATATCTTGAAGGGGGAAGGGTGGGAAAAATGAGGGAGTTAGTTGGCCTAAGGGAGGCCACAATCATGATTGTTATAGTGTCTGATGATGTCTGTGTCCTGACTGGATCCCACTGAAAGTCCATGAGATTAGCAGTTCAAGCAGGTCAGTTCAGCATGTCTGACAATCTCACCAAAGCTCTATATCTGTAATATACAAATCTCAAAACAAAAATTTAGTATCATCAAGATATTTAAAAGGATTGTATTCATCTGTGTAGGGGGTTCAGACTAGTTAGGATGAAATTCTGCTCCAATCAAAAAATCTTCATTTGAGTCATGTGAGGGATGTCACAAATAATATTATTTGTTTGATTCACCTGAATTTACTTTCAGGGGTGTCTGCCTCTATCAAATATGATCCATATAACTCTGCACAATATATAGACACTAACAATCTTTTCTAAAAAATGCAAAGACAAAACCTTTCTCCCAAAGCAGCATATCCTTCACTCAGCAACCAGGAAAGGTTGCATCCTGCTTTCTCTTCCAGAGGAATAATAAAACAACCAAAAACCTCATAATTCTACTCATTTTGAAAATCTGTATTCTCTCCTTCTAACTATAGAAACAATTTAATCACACTTTTATTAATACCTTCTTATAAGAAGCAGACAGTTTTTCAAACCAGGATTTTAACCCAAAATTACCATGTAGCCCATGTTTAAAGAATATGAGTTTCCTATAGAATGTATTGTACCATTTATCCTGTTATGATCTCTTCTTGTAGCTATGGATATCTATTTTATTAATATCTGTTATACCATCTATCTGTTCTGCTCTCTGTTTGGAGCCACACACTTCTATTAATTAATACCTGTTCATAACATACAATTAACACTGCTCTCTACTTAGAGTCAGTAATTTTCCCTATTCTGGTTCTGAACCACAGGCAAAATTCCCCACATGATTCAAAAAACTTCTGTATATAAATCCATCCTAAAAGCAAATAGTCCCAATTTTATAAATTCACAATTCAATATCTGCCCCAAGAAATATGCAGCTCCCATTCTCTGGCTCTGATTTAGAGCAGCTATCTTTTCCACTTTTCACAGCAGGAAACCTCAGGGCCCTCTTTCTTTGTTTCAATGTTCTCATGCTTGAGTCATCACATTATTGGACCCTGCACTGATTGCCCAGACTAATTTCCTAATTCATGGGCTAATATCTTACATTTCTAGTGAATTCTATCGCCCCACATTGGTTTCCGCTTGTACCATGAAATATTTTGAAAACAAAATCTTCCATGCTTCTGCTGGCAAGAACTGGCAGACAGGCCTGGCTGCTCTCAGCCCAACAGACAGGCCTAACCCTAACCCTAACCCTAACCCTAACCCTAACCCTAACCCTAACCCTATCCCTAACCCTAACTTAAAATAACTTACAAATTAAGATCCTAGTTACTGCATCCAACAATTGTGTTGCCTTTTGATTTTAAACTAAGTTTATGTAGTGTTTTCCTGCAGGCAGTGACTCAGCTGAGTTCCAGAGAAAGGTATAGAGGTGGACTGGGGTTTGTGAGAACTGCACCCTAGCTAACCCTTGGAATTTGGAAGTGTGGAGCTGATGTGGCAACTTCCTGCTTTGGAAACTTAGTGAGTGTGGTGGAAAGAGAGATTTCACAGCTCTGAGAACAGGCTGGCCTGTCTGCTGGTGCTTTGTCAGTGGTAGCATGGATTGCTTTTTAATATTTCCACTACTGCCCTCCACTACTGATTCACTATTCTCTGCTTTTCAGTAGCCCTATCATTCCTGTCTGTTCTCATGAGAACTGAGTGTATCCTATCTCTGACTCATTCTGTCAAATCTTTTTCAATTTACCACATTTTCTGCCCATCAAATAGAGGTCACTTTCAAACATGTCAGCTTTCTTCTACACACCAACTTCAACTACTTTGCAAGTGGCTAAAGTTGTATACTAAGGGCATCTCTGTATTACAGCAAGATGCTAAGATGTAGCATACCAGATGGGCTACACAGATCTAGAAGGTCTTTAATGTGAGTCTTTGCCAGAGCAGTCATTTTTCTGGGTTAAAACTCCTCTACAATCAAAACTTTTCCTCAGACAAGTTTTGTACTTACCAGTATGTAGAGCATGAGCTATTTTAAAAGAAGTAAATCATCTAGTAATTATTAAATTTCTGAATACTGAAGAACTAGATATTATTAGTCTAGGCATCAGTTGAACATTATGGAAATATATTTGCTTGACTGTTTTCATTGAAAAATAAGCAAAAGGAACTTTAATTCTATTTTCTCAATGGAAAGACCCATAATATGCACCTGTCATTGAATTTAACCATGAATATTCCAATATTTCCTGATAATAAAAAATGTTAATATTATGGGAAAGATAGGGCAAGCCAAGCTGCTCTGTATCTCATAAATTTGGGTACATTGTGCATTCATTTTAATTTAATTCTAGAAACTCTTTTATTTCTTTATGTCTTCCCTGATCATTGAGTTCAGAATTATTCAATCTCCAGGAATATATAGGTTTCCTGGTGTTTCTGTTGCTGAAGTCCAGCTTTAATCCAATGTGGTCCAATAAGATAAAAGACATTACTTCACTTTTCTTATATCTGTTGAGGTTTGCTCTTTGACTGACTATATGGTCAATTTTGGAGGAGGATCCATGAGGTTCTGAGAAGAAGGTATATTCTTTTCTGTTTGTGTGAAATATTCTATAGATGTCTGTTAGGTCCATTTTATTCATAATGTGTGCTAGTTTCATTATTTCTCTGTTTAGGTTTTTTTCTGGATGTCCTATCAGTTTGTGAGAATCAGGTGTTGAAGTCTCCCACTATTAATGTGTGGGGTTTAATTTACTATTTAAACTATATTTCTTTGACCTATGTGGGTGCCCTCATGTTTGGGGCAGAAATGTTCAGAACTGAGATATTCTGTTAGAAGTATTTTCCTTTGATGAGTATGTATTGTCCTTCTATGTCTCTTTGATTTATTATGGTTAAAGTCTATTTTATTAGATATTAGAATAAATATCTAATTTAGTTTTATAGATACTAATCTATTAATTAATAGATAAGTCAAGCTTGCTTCTTGGGTCAATTTGCTTGTAAAACTTTTTTCCAGCCCTTTCTCTGAGGGAATGTCTCTCTTCACTGCTGAGGTGTATTTCTTTTATGAAGCAGAGTGATAGATCCTGTTTTTGACGCCATTCTGTTAGCCTGTGCCTTTTATTGGGAATTGAATCTATTGATTTTGAGTGATATTAATGACCAGTGATTGTTATTTTATGTTATTTTGATGTTATTGCTGTTGGTGGTAGTGGTGGTGGTGGTGTGTGTATGTGTGTTTGTGTGTGTGTGTATATATACACATATATAATTTCCTTCTTTTTGGTGGTATAGAATGATGTAGTTCCTGTGTTTTCTTAGATGTAGTTATCTTTTTTATGTTAGAGTTTTTCTTCTACCATTTTCTGTAGAGATGGATTTATGTATAGACATTATCTGAGTTTGGATTTGTCTTGAAATATTTTGTTTTCTCCATTTATGGTGATTGAGAGTTTGCTACATACATTATTCTGGCTTGGTACCTATGACTTCTTAGAGGTTGAGAGGTATCTGACCAGGCCCTTCTAGCCTTTGAGGCTCAGTTGAGAAGTCAGGTGCAATTCTGGCTCTCTAAGAAGGCCTTTGTGAGTTACCCAGCCATTTCCCTTGTCACTTTAAATATTCTTTCTTTGTTCTGTAGATTTTGTGTTTTGATTATTATGTGCTAGGAGAATTTTATTTTCCGGCCCAGTCTAATTGGTGTTCTATAACCATCTTGTATGTTTTTAGGTATCTCTTTCTTTAGGTTGTCAACATTATCTTCTACGACTCTGTTGAGAATATTTTTCTGGGTCTTGGATCTGTGACTCTTCACCTTCTCCTATTATAATTACTCTTAGGTTAGGCCTTTTCATGATATCCCAGATTTCCTGGATATTTTGTGACAGGGATTTTTTAGATTTAACATTTTCTTTGACTGATGCATCAATTTCTTCTATTGTGTCTTCTCCAACTGAGATTCTTCCTTCTATCTCCTGTATTTTCTTGGTGATGATTGATTTGTTGTTCCTGTTCTCTTCTCTGGTTTTCCATCTCCAGAATTTTCTCACTTTGTGTTTTCTTTATTGCTTCTATTTCTACTTTCAGGTCTTTTACAGTTTGATTTATTTTCTTCACCTGTTTAATTGTATTTTCTTGTTATCTTTAAGGGATTTATTTGTTTTCTTGATAAAGACATCTATCTAGTTGTGTTTTCCTCTATTTTCTTAAGGGATTTATTCATTTCTTCTTTAAATGTCTCTATCATCTTTATATTACTGGGTTTAAGGTCATATTTTTTGTGTTTTGCTTGTTAAGATATCCAAGGCTTGCATAGTGGGATAGCTGTGTGTTGGAAGTGTCATATTGCCCTGGCTTTTGTTGATTGTGTTCTTTTGAGGCCCATTAGCCATCTTGAAGATTTTGGTCCCTAGATCTTTTTGTTTTAGTAGGTATTGAGAGGAGCATGAACCTCAAATGTCCTGGTGGGCAGGCCTCTGATTAGTATCATTTGGTTGTACGTTTCTGGACCTACAGTTTTGTAAAATTCAGGAAGCTCAGGTCTCTTGACAGTGGGTGGAGAGAAGGCAGGAGAATGGAGGTATCCATGGGCTAGAATCCTGTTCTGGGCAGCTTGGCTTGACCAGGGGTCTCAGAAAGCAGGGAAGATGGGTGGTAGAAGGGAATCTAACCTGTGTGTTTCAGGAGTCTGATAAAGGTGGAGGAGAGGTAGCGGTAAAATGGAGGCTGCCCTGGAATTGCAGGTTGCTTAGGGCAGCTTGGCTTGTTCCAGAGCACTGAGCAAGCAGGGAATATGGTAGGGGAAGGGAAGCTAACATGTATAGTTCAGGAGTCTCAGGTCTACTGTAGATGGGGGAGAGGCAGCAGGAGAACAGAGGTACCCCTGGGATAGTGGACTGCTCAGGGCAGCTTGGCTAGGCTCAGAGGTCTCAAAGATCAGGAAACGGAGGTGGAGGAAGGGAAGCTTACATGTATAGTTTAGGAGTCTGATGAAAGTGGAGGAGAGGTGACATAGGAGTGAAGGTCCCCCTGGGATAGTAGACTGCTCAGTGTAGTATTAATATATAATTAATAAATCCTAATGTAGATTTTGCTACCCACCTCAATGTTTTATGTTTCCAAATGAAGAAAAATCACACTGTTTTATATTTTAATGTTTTTATGACACACAATAGATGGGCAGCTGCTTAGCCTTCATGCTGCTAGAATCTACCACTCTTCGAAGAATTCTGAAGTACTACTTAGTAAATTCTACATTATATGTTGCCTACTCTAGACCCAGTTGAGCAACCCTCTGTGCTGCAATCATTCTGCTCCTTTGAAGGCTTTGCCTCTCTGTCATGCATTATTCTCTGGCATAGCAACTGGGTCTAGAACATCCATATTAATACTAAAGATGGAGTCCCAACCAACGGGTAAGAGCAAACTTTTAAAAATTAATTGTAGATCCCCAAATCGAAAACACATACTGTTCCTTTAAGATTTAGAGGGGTGATGGGAGAATTGGTTTTTCAGCCAAGCAAAGCTGTGCAGGTTCAAAACAAGGATAGGAGTTTGTGGAAGTTTGCTATGAATGATTTTAGGGTTTGTGGTAAGGCTAGAACACACCCAACACACATGGGCTGGCCTATGGGTGATAAGTTAATTAATTAATCAGCTGAAAGCTCTCTCAGGTTCTGGGCTATTGAGGAAAGTTTACCTCAGGATGCTGAGACCTCCTGCTGGGATAAAGCAGGGCACAGAGAGCAAGCCTAAATAAGATAGAAATGAGGGAAATTTAGGAAGTCAGTGCTTCACAAGCAACCAGACTCTTTGAATGCTTGGGAATTCTTGAATAGCTTAGAGTGGTATGCATTCACAAATTATCCTGAAAACAGGCTCATAAAGAAAACAGAAGTGAACTTAATAGTTCACTTAATAGAAGGTAAATACATAGGAAAGGATGTTAATTCAAGGTATATAAAGAGAAAGGGGATATAATTATATATCCACAGAAACTAATCTTTGTAGAAGAGGGAAAAAAGGAAATTGCATTGTTTCAGGCTAGAAGGGAGAAATAGTGGTAATTATTTAAGTGTTTTTAAGTATACATGGAAGAATAAAGAAATCAGGGCCATTGATCTCAAATGTAAGAAACAAAGGCATGAAAATAGAAGAACCCCTATCTCAACAAATAATAATAATTGTTTCTAATTATTTTAATTGTTTTGAGTTGTTTTAATTATTAAAATGAAGGTGGTTATAACTTTGGTTGTCAGGGGCAGCCCTGATTATACACTGAAGGCCTAAAATCAGCCATGGGTCTAAAATCAGCAATAGGTCTGACATACATGCCTGCTGACACAAAGTCTTGGGTCTCTGTGGGAAAACACTGAAACAGATGACTAGAAGCTATTGTAAACAAGCAGCTTTGGTGGAAGGCTGCCAAGACTGAGTAGTCATAGAGCTTGTAGATAGGTAGCCTTAGTGGATAGTACCGACTTAGATAAAGACAAGTGAATCATAGGCAAAGTCATAGTGATCTGTCCCCTGAACCTTCACCCAGCTGACACTCTGTTCTGGAAGATATCTGTACTCCCCCTGTACACCTATGCTCCTGGCCATCCCCTTCCCCACATCCTTCATTTTGTGTATATAACCTGTGTGTGAAAAAGTAAAAATTGCGATCTGATCAGACTATAGACAGATCGTCATTTCTTGTTTACCTGCCTGTTTACCCCCATCTTTCTTTCAGGTGACCTCCCCAGACCCCTGTTTAATGTCCTGCTAGACAGGACATTTGGTGATATTAATGACATTACTAATCCTTTGGGAAAGAGGTCAGAGTAGAGCAGGTCCTAAGAAAAAGGAGGCTGAAACGTTGAACCAATAGATTTTGTGTTGCTGGACCAAGGACATGCTATTTTGAGAGAGAGGCTCTTTACTTGTGTTAACAGAAAGGAGAAAAGGCTTTGGACCCCTTCCAAAGTAATATGGATTTGATACGATAGGGGAAGACCCACTGAAGAGCTTCACTTAAGATAGGAAAGAAAACTTCAAGAACACCAAATAGAACAGGTAACATGAGTTGCTGATCCCTCCACAGGGAAACAGCCCTGAAACTAGCTTAAACAGAAAAATGTCTCTAGCTAAAAATAGAGCTAAAATTAGCCAATAAATCTTGTTGGTTCCGGCATCTGTGCAGCTCATCATGATATCCTTCACATGGCATAAATGAAGACTATTACAGTTCATTATGGATCAAAGTAACTCATAAAAACAGTTGTCTTTCATCTGCTCAAACAAGGAGCAAAAATTCATCTTTAACTGAACTGTGCATCTTTCACAATCCATACAAATATTTTTATAGAACTACAAATCGGTTGTAAGATTCATACATTGCAGAATGAAACACCAAGTTGCAAGTCTGAAAAGATTCATCCTTGGGAATGTTGAAATGACCTGCTGTTCCAGCTCCCTGCCTACACTGATGCTGTTTCTGAAGTCTTGCTCCCAGAACAGCTTCAGGAATACCTGCTGATTCCTGATGACCTCAGTTCCATCCTTTCAGACAGATTTGGTCAGGACTTCAGTTAATCCCTTAACTTTCTAAGCATAGAGAGACTGGATAACAAATGCTTAAGATACCATTGTTAAGTCTAACCATTTTTTGTAATTTTCCTATCCTTTCTTACTGCTTTAAAAAATTGTCACCGCAATTCAGCAGAAAAAAATTATAAAGAGTTGTCCTCTTGATATCTTAGGTTTGGATGTCTGGTTATGATTATTTTATAAATTATAGGTAGGCTGTAATTTTAAGGGATAATTTGGAAAAGGTCATAATTTTGGACAGAGAGGAAACTAAATAGCTTAGATGCAGGAATTTATATCTTCCCTTTCCTCCTTTCTATCCATTTTTTCTTAGGTAAAGAGAAAGGGGTCAAAAACAAAAAGGGGGTAGAGTAATATTATAAGAAATTAGATATATGGTAATGGATTACTAAATTTACTCTTAAACAAAACATTTTATAGCCATAATCTTACATTAGTAGAAATCTTTATATTTTGATGTAGAATTAAAATTATATTTTCTTACATTAGTAAAGAATTTATATGTCAGTACAGGTTTAAGATTTTAACTGGCACAAATCTTTGCATATTAATGAAAAAATTAAATTATTTTGTTACTTTTAGATAGGCATTGCACCTATTCAACTTACTAAGAATACAAAGCTTAGACCCAGTCCTTCCAATGGCCACTACTACAAACTGTTTAGCATGATTAAGGAATGCAAGTTAAAGGTCAGATAGTAAACTCACGGTAATGTTAGATCCTGTTTTAATTGCAATAAAGTGTTTTCAAGATTATTTAAATAGCAAACAGCTATGAATAACCAATTTTTAACAACTCAGTTATACTATATATAGATAACTGATCTTCAAAAGCATCAAAAATCACTTCATTATTAATATATCTTTTGACTACAAGACATGTCTGCTTCTGACAATACACCCATCCCACTTCAAAGGAGATATTGAGCATCATTACCTCCAAGTGAAGCCCTTCAATTGAGGCAAGATAGCCACTGGTTAAGAAATACTTTAATTTCCTCTACAGGGTAAGCTTTATAATTCCTGCCTCACTTAAGGTCTTTCAGGTGGTTCTGGGTCAGAAGTCTGAAGACAGATGCTCCAAAGTTATAAGGAACTTTGGAGACTGTCCAGGTAGTCAGTTGTTTCTACAAATTGTATAAGTTTAGAAGCTATGTCTTTGTGCTTTTGACATATTAAAGTAATATTTAATTACTTCTCAGATCTGTGAGGTGATTGAGGAATAGTTATAGTCTCATAATTGAGCTTAAGTTGTCCTAACATTGTTAAGAAGATTATCTAGATGTGAAAGGATGGTTTTCAGATGGTAATAAAAGTTAAAATCAAACATTATTGAGGTACAAAATTGTTAACTCTTTATGTTAGAATAGTTGATAGAATACTTCATCTAAATTGCCAAATTTTGTGGACTGGATGTTATAAATGTACATCATACCTTATAATTTACATAATTGTTGTAATTATATTCAATGTCCATCTCAGAGAAAAGAGCCTTGGACAAAAAGGGAGAAATATAGCTGCTGTGTTATGAATGATAACTATGTTCTCTAAAAAGCTATTTACACAAGAGGGTTTGCACATAGCTTCTGGAATCCTGCCCTCAGCTGGTTCATATTCGTAAACAAAGATGTCAGCCACCAATAGTTGGTAAGGACAGACAAAGGTGGCTTTTGTGAATTTCCTGGGCTTGGGAAGGGAGAGATCTACCATGCTGTAATGTGGAGGTGAGGAGAGATACCATGCCTGAGAAGACTGCCAAACAGAGAGGCATAGCTGCTGCATGAAGGAGCTGGGAGAGTACAGTCCAGTGAGCTGCCCAACTGAGTCTAGAGCAGACAAGGTAGAACATAGAATTTAATAAGTAGTAACTTGGAATTCTCTGTGGAAGGTAGATTCTAGCAGCATGGAGGCTAGACAGCTGCCCAGCTATTGTGTTACATAAGCCATTTTAAAATAGAGTGACTGTGTATGGGTGTCCTTCATTTGGAAACACAAGCCATTGAGGTGGGTACCAAAACTGGCACTGGGATTTAGTAATTAAATATTAATACTTCACAATGAAAGCAGTGTTAAATGGGCAGTTCATAACACTATGTGCCTCCATAAAGAAATTAGAAAGTTCTTCTATCAGAAATTTAAAAGTACACCGGAAAGCTCTAGAAAAAAAGGAAGCAAGCAAACCAAAGAGGAATAGAAGGCAAGAAATAATCAAAATTAGAGCTGAAGTCAATACAAAGTAAACAATACAAAGAACCAAGAGCTGTTTCTTTGACAACATTGACAAGATGGATGAACCATTAGCCAAACTTACCAAAAGACAGGGATACTGTATCCAAATAAACAAAATCAATATTGAAAAGGAAGATGTAACAACTAACATTGAGGAAATCCAAAGGATCATTAGGTCTTACTTCAAAAGGCTGTATTCAAAGAATTGGAAAATATTAATGAAATTTATCATTTTCTAAACATATTGCTTACCATTAAATCAAGATGAGGTAAACTATTTACACAGTACTATAAATCCTACAGAGAACGAAACAGTCATTTAAAGTCTCCCAACCAAATAAAGACCAGGAATAGAAGATTTTAGTGCACAATTCTTTCTACCTGACTTCAAAAGATGAGCTAATACCAATACTCCTCAAAGTATTCTATGAAATAGAAACAGAAAGAACACTGCCAAACTCATTCTATGAGTCCATAGTCACCCTGATACCTAAACCACACAAAGACTCAACAAAGAAATAGAACTTCAGTCTGCTTTGTCTTATGAACATTGATGAAAACATACTCAGTAAAATTCTTGAAAACCAAATCCAGGAACACATCAAACACATCATCCATCAAAATCAAATAGGCTTCATTCCAAGGATGCAAGGATGGTTTGATATATGAAAAATCCATCAACATAATACACCATATAAATAAAATGAAGGAAAAAAAATCACTTGACTATCTCATTGTTTGCTGGAAAGGTCTTTGTTAAAATCTAACACGTCATACTGTTAAAAGTTTAAGAGAAATCAGCTGTACAAGGCATATACCTAAACATAATCAAAATAATATATGGCAAGACAATAGTCAACATAAAACTCAATGGAGAGAAATTTAAACAATTCCATTAAAATCAGGGTCAGGACAAGGCTTCCAACTCTCTCCCTATCTATTCAATATAATACTTGAAGTTCTAGTCAGATCAGTAAGACTACTATAGGAGATGCAGAGAATACAAATTGGAAAGGAAGAAATTAAAGTATCACTACATGTGGATGATCAGATAGTATACATAAACAACCCCAAAAATTTTACCAGAGAACTCCTACAGCTGATAAACACCTTCAGGAAAGTGGCTGGATAGAAAATTAACTCAATAAAATCAGTAGCCCCCTTTATACAAATGATAAATGAGCTGGCAAAAAAATAGGGAAACAATACCCTTTACAATAGCCACAAATAATATAAAGTATCTTGGTGTAAATTTAACCAAACAAGTGAATGTTCTATATTACAAGAAACTCATGTCCCTGAAGAATGAAACTGGAGAACATATCAGAAGATGGAAAGAACTCTCATGCTCATGGATAGGTATGATTAACATAGTGAAAATGCACATCCTACCAAAATCAATCTACAGATTCAAGGCAAATCCCATCAAAATACTTCTTCACAAACATGGAAAGAGTTATTCTCGACTTCATATGGAAAAGCAAAATACCAAGGATAGCCAAAACAATCCTAAACAGAAGGTACATTGGGAAAAATCACCATCCCTGACTTCAAGCTGTACTACAAAACAACAGTGATTAAAAGCTCCATGGTTTTGGTAAAGAAACAGACATGTTGATCAATGGAACCAAATCAAAGACCCAGAAATAAATACATACACCTATGGACACTTGGTTTTTAATGAAGGAGTCAAAACCATACAATGAAAAAATTAAAGCATCCTCAACAAATGGTGCTGGAATAACTGGATTGGATTCTACATGTAGAAGAATGCATATAGATCCACGTTTATCACCTTGCACAAAACTCAAGTTCAAGTGGATCAAGAACCTCCATATAAAACTGGATCTTCCAAATCTCATAGAAGAGAAGTGGAAATGATCTTGAATGAATTGGTATAGGACACAAGTTTCTGAACAGAACATACATGATTCAGGTTCTAAAAACAATTGATAAATGGGACCTCATGAAACTGGAAACATTTTATAAGGCAAAGGACACTGTCAATAGGACAAATCATCAGCCTACAGATTGGGAAAGGAATTTTTAGCAATCCTACATTTGACAGAGGGTTAATATCCAAAATTTACAAAGAATTCAAGAAGTTAGATCATAACAACCCAAACAACACAATTTAAAAATGGGGTACAAAACTAAACAGAAAATTCTCAACAGAGGAATCTCAAATGGCTAGAAAGCACTTAAAGAAATGTTTAAAGTCTTTAGTCATCAGGGAAATGCTAACCAAAATATCTCTGAGATACTGTCTTCTACCTGACAGAATGACTAAGATTAAAAAAACAAACAAACAAAAAAGAACCAACAACAACAACAACAAAAAAAACCCTCAAGATATAGCACATGATGGTTAAGATGTAGATAAGGGGAACATTTCTTCATTGCTGGTAGAAATGAAAACTTTTACTACTTCTTTGAAAATCAATTTGTTGATATCTCAGAAAACTGTGTATAGCTCTATCAGTCCTGAGCATATAGCTAAAAGATTCTTTAATATCCCACAAAGACACTTTTTTAACTATGTTCATAACAACTTTATTCAAAATAGTGAAAAAACGGATAAAACTTAGATGTTTTTCAACTGTAGAATTGATAAAGAAAATGTGGTACATCTACACAATAAAATACTATTCAGCTATTAAATACCAAGACAATGAATTTTGTTGGCAAATGGATGGAATTGAAAGTATCATCCTGAATGAGGTAACCCAAACCCAAATGGAAATACATAGTATGTAGTCACTTATACATGCATATTCACCCTAAAATGCAGGTATCATGTTACATTCCACACACCCAAAGAAGATAAACAAGAAGGAAGGTCCAAGTCAGGAAGCTTTAACCTGACATAGAAGTGGTAGTAAAATAATCCTAATAGGCAGATTGAGGGAGGAATCTGGGAGGGAAGGGGATGTGGAGGGAAATGGGGGCTTCATGATCAGGTGTGGAGGACAGGAGAGATTGTTAGAGACCACAAAAATGAATGGAAATTTACAATTGAAAGGGGTAAGAAAGTGTGGAGTATCTCTAGGAGAAGACAGAGACTAGGATAAGGGTGGCACCCAAGAATCAATGGGGGTTGTCTTTACTGTGACTCACTATATTGAAGATATGGAACCTGAAGAGGCCACCTCCTGTAGCTAGGCAGTAATCCCAGTGGAGTGACAGAGACACCAACCCACTCACAAAATTTTCAACCCCAATTTTCTATCTACAAAAAACGCAGGCATGTGTGATGGAGCAGAACCTAAGGGAATGGCCAACCAATAATGGTCCCAACTTGAGATCCATCTCATGGGAAAGCACCAATCCCTAAAACTATTAATGATACTTTGTTATGCTTGCAGACAGGGGCATGCTGCCCTCTGAGAGCCTCTACCCAGGATCTGACTCAGATAGATACAGACACCCACAGCCAAACAGTGGGTAGAACTTGGGGACTTTATGGAAGAGTTGGAGAAAGAATTCCCTGAACTGAAGGGGATAGGAACTACAAAGGAAGACAAAAAAGACAACCAACTTGGACCCTTGGGATTCTCACAGTCTGAACAACTAACCAAAGAACATAAATGGACTGGATCTAGATCTATCCTTACATATATAGGAGATGTGCAGCCTGGTCGTTGTGTGGATCTCAAACAACTGGAATTGGTGCTTTCTCAAAAGCTGTTGCCTGTATATGGGATATGTTCTACTAGATCAGCTACCTTGTTTGGCCTCACTGGGAGAGGAAGCACATAGCCTCCCAGAGACTTGAAGTGCCATGGTTGGAGGATTCTTAGAGTTATTGCCTCAAAGGAGAAGGCTGGGGGTGAGGGAATGATTGTGGGAGGAGGTAACCAGGAGAGGATCAGTGAGCAGGATGTAAAGGGAATAAATAAAAAAAATAAAAGCAATACAATTAAGTTAAAAAGAGTGAGATAGGGCTATCCACCATTCCCAGTCATTTTCAATATATTGCTCATTTATATATATATATATATATAAATATATATATATATATGTGTGTGGTGTGTGTGTGTGTGTGTGTATACATATATATGTACACACATAAATGCACATCATTATCATCATAATAATAATAGAGCAATACCAATACATTTAATAAAAACAATAGTGACACATGGCTATCCACCATCCCCATTCCTTTTCTACATATATATATATGTATGGTGTGTGTGTGTGTGTGTGTGTATATATACGTATATATAGTATATACCATTCCTTTTCATACATATATATATATGTATGGTGTAGTGTGTTAGTATATATACATTATTATAATATATATATATTATTATTATATATATATATATAATATATATATATATATATATATGTGTGTGTGTGTGTGTGTGTACATGGTACACACATATATGTACATGTAATAATAATAATAGTAATAAAGTACATACATACAATCAATGGAATACTATTTAACTGCAAAGCAAATTGAAATCATGCATGTAAATGAGTAGAACAAGAAAGTATTATATTGAGCGAGACAACCCAGACCCACAAAGATACACACCACATATTTTTTCATGTATGTGGTTCCTAGACCCCAACCTTCAGATGTGAGTTTACAATAAAGAGTAACCACTGAAAGTAGAAGAGTAAAAAGGGACCATGGCAAGAGTACTCCCAAGAGGAAAATAACAGGATATATGGTATACATGTAATATGAAGAATTAATGAGAAAAGAGAAAAGGGAATTTTAATTGGAGAGAAGAGAAGAAGGAAACTACAGAGAATAGTGAAAAGGAGGATTAAATAACATTGAAAATGCTTGAATGAGACACAGGTTTACCATGTGCTTTGGATATAGGATTAAGAGGATTTGAAATGTAACTGACTCCCAATCAGTGGACACTAGTTTTCATTGCATCAGAAAGGTGATCTAAAAGCTTCTGGGGTGGGAAGTAGCAATCAGTAGGCCCACCCAGCCTATGATACCTGTGAAATGCAATAAATACTATCATAACAAAATATTTCTAAAAGTAAAAGTAAAATAGTGGCATTAATATCTTGGTAGTAACCAATAGCTAGTTGGACTCAAGACTTGCTCAAAGTAGAAAAATTGGCTTCTACTAGAAACCTAGCTAAATATCTGTGGCTACTGAGGACATGGTTTCTAGAGGTGAGCCTACTATCACCCTCCTGGAACAGTATGCTTTGTAACTGTCTTCCAATTTTTTTTCATTGGATCCACAGAAAAGTATAGATCTAAATCCTCATCAAGAAGTTTCTTTTGAAATGTAAAATGACAATTACAGAAAACCACAGCCAGTCGTTATGGAGAGGACTAATTGCCATGCTGGAAGACCAGTTTTCCTTGGGAAATATGAGATGACATAAAAATAAGGAGACTGTAGACACCTGTGGTTAGCCTCAGACAGCAAATGTGCTAAAATGAACTATTGACTTCTGCTCTGTGATCCTGCTTGTCTGTCTTCTCTGCAGATAAGTGTCACATCGTTGCTTCTCCCTGGAGAAGTGACCACCATGAATAACTGATTAGACAGCAAATTCAATCCCCTTCAAGTAATAGCTAGAGGTTATTGCTGCAAACTAATTAAAGGAGTTTTTCATTTATTTCTGACTATTTTTCCTTCAGGAAGGTTGAAGTTCCCTGCTTCCCAATACAATAACACGAAGACACGTAGCACTGCTGTACATTGTTGGCAAATTATGGTAACTTCGTAAGATTTTCATAATTAAAAGTTTGGTTTTTTTGCATGATTATTTGTTTCTTGGTACTGAAGAGTGAACCATGAGCAAGGTTAATCTACTACTGTCTACTACTGGGCAACATCTCCAACTTTTCATAGTAAAATTTTTAAGTGAACACTCACATGTTAATTTTTTACTATCTGAGATTATAATTACAAAATTTCTCTTTTAGAAATATTCCTTCCTTCTCTTTTTTTAATTCATTCATATTTTTCAATAGTTTTATTATAAGCATAACCACACACACACACACACACACACACACACACACACATATATATATATATATATATATATATATATATATATATATATATATGTATGTATATACACCCCTAGATAAAACCTGTCCAGTATGTACAGTTTTTACATTTTGAGAAACAAAATACCTACATTCCTATTTGTGAAGATGGAATAAAATTCTTTCACTAACACCTCCTTGAGCATGTCTGGTTCTGTGATGACCAGGACAGGGATCCTCCCATTGAAGAGCCTGTATTGGGAAAACAGAGATGATTACACCACTTTGATACTGTACTGTGAACTGGATCAAGCAATAAAACATGCAAAGTACTCTTCCTTTGGGACCATTAGAAATGTAGAACACACTGAGCAGATCTTGATCCCAATTCCACAAAACTGAGGGTGTGCCAGACTCCCAGGAGCCCTAACATGCTCAGGAACATGGGATCATAGGATCGCTGGATCTTAGGAGATTGATCACACCAGGATTTCAGGATCCCAGAGGCAACCTGACTCCTAGGAACTCTTACACTAAGGATCTCAGGATCGCAGGGTCACAGAGACAGCTGGACTCTGAGGACTTCTGACACAACCAAGATAACAGGAAAGACAGGCTCCAGTCAGAGACAGTGAGTGCAGGTAGCACTAAAGATAACCAGATGGTGAAAGGTAAGCACAAGAACATAAGCATCAGCAAACAAGAGTACTTGGAATTATAAGAACCCAGTTCTCCCACCATAGAAGTTCCAAATATCCCATCACACTGGAAAAGCAAGATTCAGATTTAAAATCACTTCTCATGATGATCATAGAGGACTTTAAGAAAGACTTAAATAACACATTCAAAGAAATTTAGGAGAACACAGATAAACAGTAAGAAGCCCTTAAAGAGGAAACACAAAAATCCCTTAAAAATTACAAGAAAACACAACCAAACAGGTGACGGAATTGAACAAAACTATACAGGACATAAAAAAATAGAAGTAGAAACAATAACGAAATTACAAAGGGAGACTACCCTGGAGACAGAAAACCTAGGAAAGAAATCAGGATACACAGATACAAGCATCACAAACAGAATACAAGAGATAGAAGAGAGAATCTTGGGTGCAGAAGATACCATAAACAATATTAACACAACTGTCAAAGAAAATGAAAAGTGCAAAAAGTTCCCAACCCAAAATATCCAGGAAATCCAGGACACAATGAGAAGACCAAACCTAAGGATAATAGGTATAGAAGAAAGCAAAGATTCCCAACTTAAAGGGCCTTCAACAAAATCATAGAAGAAAATTTCCCTAACCTAAAGAAAGAGATGTACATAAACATAGAAGAAGCCTACAAAACTCCAAATAGACTAAACCAGAAAAGAAATAACTCCCATTACATAATACTCAAAATGCTAAATGCATAAAAAAATATTAAAAGCAGTAAGGGAAAACAGTCAAGTAACATATAAAGGCAGACCTATCAGAATTACACCAGACTTCTCAGCAGAAATTACAAAAGCCAGAACATCATGGATAGATGTCATTCAGACCCTAAGAGAACACAAATGCCAGCCCAGACTACTATAACCAGCAAAACTCTCAATTACCATAGATGGAGAAACCAAGATATTCCATGACAAAACCAAATTTACACAATAACTTTCCACAAATCCAACACTACAAGAGATAATAGAGGGGAAACCTCCAATACAAAAAGGGAAATTACAATCTAGAAAGAACAAGAAAGTAATCTTCGTCTAACAAATACAAAAGAAGTTAGCACACAAACATAATTCCACCACTAATAACAAAAATAACAGGAAGCAACAATTTCCTTAATACCTTTCCTTAATACCTCTTAACATCAATGGACTCAATTCCTCAATAAAAATACTAACTGACTGGATACAAAACAGGACTGGATATGTGAAAGGGACCCAGTATTTTGCTGCATATAAGAAACGCACCTCAGAGTAAAAGGCTGGAAAATAATTATCCAAGCAAGTGGTCCCAAGAAACAAGCTGGAATAACCATTCTAATATTGAATAAAAACAACTTTCAACTTAAAGCTATCAAAAAAAGATAAGGAAGGACACTTCATATTCATCAAAGGAAAAGTCAACTAAGATGAACTCTGAATTCTGAACATCTATGCTCCAAACACAAGAGCACCCACTTTCATAAAAGAAATCTTAGTAAAGCTCAAAACACACATTGCAGCTCACACAATAATAGTGGGAGATGTCAACATATCACTCTCAGCAATGGACAGATCATAAAACAGAAACTAAACAGAGACACAATGAAACTAAGAGAAGTTATTAACCAAAAGGATTTAACAGATATTTATAGAACATTTCATCCTAAAAATAAATAATATACTGTCGGGCTGTAGAAAGGCATCTTGGGTTAGCATGGGCCTAGGACCCCAAGACTGCAGGCATTTGCCCATGCCCCCAGAACTCAGGGCCCTGACACTCGGTCTAATCTCCATTTAACCTGTACTGTCAGTCACATAAGACACAGGTAGAGGGTGTGACTAACAGGCCTCTGCCTCGAGATTTACATATTAATGAGGCTAGGGGGTGTAGATAATTAAATTATTCCTCCCCTGGTCCCTCCTCCTTCCCACCCTCTATATAAGCCAGCTCACCCCAGGCTCTTGGGGGGCGCACTCACATCCAGATCCAACTATCTTGTCATGGACATAAAACTTTCATCTCTTGGACTTCACGTGTCTTCTGTGTCCACCGCAGGAAAGCCTCCAGCCTCTGGAACATTGGACTTTCTCACCTATGTGTGAACCTGTTCGCAGGAAAGCTCCCAGGACTCCACCACCGCCAGCCTCCATGGACTACTGCCTCAATGGCCGTGGGCCGACTCCACTGTGGTCCCGTGATGCTGCCCCCAGGCCCGGGCTGGGCCCAGGGCAGCCCCACGTCCGTGTTTTTTCCCACAATATACCGTCTTCTCAGCACTTCATGGTATCTTCTCCAAAATAGACCATATACTTGGTCACAAAACAGGCCTTAACAAATACAAGAAAATTGAAATAATCCCATGCATCCTATCAGATCAGCATGGACTAAGACTGGTCTTCAATAATGATTAAAAACAATGGAAATCCCACATATACTTGGAAACTGAACAACTCTATTCAATGATAATTTTGTCAGAAAAGAAGAGAGAGAGAGAGAGAGAGAGAGAGAGAGAGAAGTGAGAAGGAGAGAGAAATGGAAGGAAGGAAGGAAGGAAGGAAGGAAGGAAGGAAGGACAAAAGAAAAAGAAAGAAAGAAAGAAAAAAGAAAGAAAGAAAGAAAGAAAGAAAGAAAGAAAGAAAGAAAGAAAGAAAGGACTTTTTAGAATTTAATGAAAATGAAGACAAATCATAAGAAAATTTATGGAACACAATGAAAGCAATGCTAGGAGGAAAACTCATAGTTCCAAGTGCCTACAAAAAGAAGCTGGAGAGAGCATACACTAGCAGCTTGTCAACATGCCTGAAAGCCGTAGAATAAAAAGAAGCAAACACACCAAAGAGGAGTAGATGGCAGGAAATAATCATACTCAGGGCTGAAACAACCAAGTAGAAACAAAAAGAACTATACAAAGATTCAATAAAACCAGGAGCTGGTTCTTTGAGAAAATCAACAAGATAAGATAGATAAACCCTTAGCCAGACTAATCAGAGGGCAGAGAGACAGTACCCAAATTAATAAAATCAGAACTGAAAAGGGAGACATAACTACAGAAACCAAGAAAATTCAAAAAAAATATCAGATCCTACTACAAAAACCTATACTCAACAAAATTGGGAAATCTGGATGAAATGGACAATTTTCTAGATAGATTCCAGTTACCAAAGTTTAATCAGGACCAAATAAACCAACTAAATAGTCCCATAACCCTGAAAGAAATAGAAGCAGTCTTTCAAAGTCTCTCTACCAAAAAAAAGCCTTGGATGGGATGTTTTAGTGCACAGTTCTGTCAGATGTTCAAATAAGACCTAATACTAATTATCTTTAAATTATTCCAAAAAATAGAAACAGAAGGAACATTACCAAATTCATTCTATGAAGCCACAATTACAGTAATATCTAAACGACACAAAGACCCAACAAAGAAAGAGAACTTCAAACCCTTTGAATATCAATGCAACAATACTCCCTTTGAATATCAATGCAACAATACTCAATAAATTTCTCTTAAACTCAATCGAAGAATGCATCAAAGCAGTCATCCATCATGATCAAGTAAGCTTTTTCCCATGAATGCAAGGATGGTTCAATATAAGAAATCTATTGATGTAATCCATTATATAAACAAACTCAAAAGGGAAAAAAAACACATGATCATATCACTAGATGCTGAGAAAGCATTTGACAAAATTCAACACCCCTTCATGGTAAAAGTTTTGGAATGAGCAGGAATCCAAGGCCCATACCTAAGCATACTAAAAGCAATATACAACAAACCAGTAACCAATATCAACCTAAATAGAGAGAAACTTTAAGCAATCCCACTAAAATCAGGGACTAGACAAGGCTGTCCACTCTCTCCTTACCTCAATATAGTACTCGAATTCCTAGCTAGAGCAATTAGGCAACAAAAGGAGATCAAAGGGATAAAAATTGGAAAGGAAGTACTCAAAATTTCACTATTTGCAGATGATATGATAGTATACTTATGTGACCCCAAAACTTCCACCAGAAAACTTCTTGATCTTTGACAAAGGAGCTAAAACCATACAGTGGGAAAAAAGACAGAATTTTCAACCAATAGTGGAGTTCAACTGGAGGTCATCATGTAGAAGAATGCAAATTGATCCATATTTATCTTCTTGTACAAAACTCAAGTCCAAGTGGATCAAGGACCTCTACATAATACCAGATACACTGAAACAAATAGAAAAGAAAATGGGGAAAATCCTGGAACACATGGGCACAGGAGAAAATTTCCTGAGCAGAACACCAATGCTCTAAGATCAAGAATTGACAAATGGGACCTCATAAAATTGCAAAGCTTCTCTAAAGCAAAGGATACTGTCAATAGGACAAAGAGGCAACCAACAGTTTGAAAAAAGATCTTTACCAATCCTACATCTGATAAACTAATATCCAGTGCATACAAAGAACTGAAGAAATTAGATGCTAAACAATCAAATAACCTGATTAAAAAATGAGGTACAGAGCTGAACAAAGAATTCTCAACCCAAAAAACTGTAATGGCCGAGAAGCACCTAAAGAAGTGTTCAACATCCTTAATCATCAGGGAAATGCACATCAAAACAACCCTGAGATTCCACCTCACACCAGTCAGAATGGCTAAGATCAAAAATGCAGGTGATAGCAGATGCTAGAAACGATGTGGAGAAAGAGGAACACTCCTCCATTTTTGGTGGGATTTTAGGCTAGTACAACCACTATGGAAAGCAGTATGACAGTTCCTCAGAAAATTGAACTTAGTATTGCCTGAGGACCCAGCTATACCATTCCTGGGCATATACCCAAAAGATGCTCCAACATTCAACAGGGACTCATGCTCTACTATGTTCATAGCAGCCTCATTTATAATAGCCAGAAACTGGAAAGAACCCAGATGTCCTTCAACAGAGGAATGGATACAGAAAAAGTGGTACATTTACACAATGGAGTACTACACAGCTATTAAAAACAATGAATTCATAAAATTCTTAGGCAAATGGATGGAACTGGAAAATATCATCCTGAGTGAGGTAACATAATCACAAAAGGACACACATGGTATGCACTCACTGATAAGTGGATATTAGCCCAAAAGCTCATAATACCTAAGATACAACTCATAAACCATATGAAGCTCAAGAAGAAGGAAGACCAAAGTGTGGGTGTTTTGGTCCTTCTTAGAAGGAGTAAGAAAATACTCACTGGAGCAAGTACAGAGACAGTGTAAAGCAGAGACTGTAGGAGGGACTGTCTGGAAATGGCCCCACCTGGGATCAATCCCATGTACAGTCACCAAATGCAGACACTCTTGTGGATGCCAGGAAGTGCATGGTGACAGGAGCCTGACATAATTGTCTTCTGAGAGGCTCTCCCAGTGCCTGACATAAACAAAGGCAATGTTCACAGCTAATCATTGAACTGATAAGAGGATCCCCAATAAGTTAGATAGAAGACTGAAGGAGCTGAAGGGTCGGCAGCCCCATGGGAGAGTGACAATACCAACCAACCAGAGCTCCCAGGGTCTAAACCTCTAGCCTGGGAACACAAAGGGACGGACCCATGGCTCCACCTGTATAGGTAGTTCAGGAATGCCTTGTCAGATATACTGGTCCCTGGAATGCTGTATGCCCTAGTGTTGGGGAATTTGAGAGCAGGGAGACAGGAATGGGTGGATGGTTGGGGGAACACCCTCATAAAAGTAGGAGGAGGGGGATGGGATAAGGGGTTTTGGTGGGGAATGGGGAAAGGTGATAACACATGAAAGTTAAATAAATAAAATATTTAGAATATTTTATAAATAAAATATTCTATAAATAAAGAAACAGTTAATGGAACTGGCAATCTAGTTGAGCAGTTGAAACTTTATCAACAATTTATTAAGGGGAGTCCTTATAATCTTCATGGACAAGGTATTGTAAAATGGTCCCATGGAACTTTAAAACAATATCTTCATAAAATATAAAATGGGGAGTATATCCACATACACCATAAATTTATTTAAATCATACTCTTTTCATTTAAATTTTTTTTAAAAAATATTTGGATGCCAAGGAACTTTCTGATGAGTGTCTATGGCACCCTACAACTAGGTATATTTATGCCTAGGTGAAAAGGAAGGATCAACTTACAGGCATATGCAGGATCCAAACCAGGTATCTAATATGGAGAAGAGGGCATGTTTGTGTTTTTTCTGCAGGATGCTGAAGGAGCACAGTGGCTGCCAGAATGATTGGTGAGACATGCTGTTGCTGACAGAAAGAATGATGATCACCTGTGAGCTTGCTGAGTGCCCTGAAAAGGGTGACTGGGAAGATGTACTGGACATACGTTCCTGACCCACCTTTGCTTGCCTATATCCCAGATGAGACAAGCTGCCTTTCCTCAATTTTAAGACCTTTTTGGACAGAGAATCAAAAAGAGAAATTATAATATCTCTTGTATTTTTCTTAAATGTGAACAGCTATTAGGACTCAATCATGTACAGATCTAGAAATAAATCCAATATTGGAAATAACAGTCTTCATTTAGAAGGCTGCATCTGGACATTTTCAGAGACATATTTGGAAGTTAGCTGAAGTTCTCTATGGTTTTATAATAGCAAGAAATAAAGTTGACACAGGATCTGGATTTCAAACAAGTGTTAGAGCATATGTGAATGCTCTTATAATTGTCACATTAAAATTATTTTCATCTCTTCTACAGTATTTGTTGGAAGTTTCATTGACTGTATACTTTCTAATTGTGTTATTGTGTTGAAACCTGGCATGTCTGTTATGGGAGTCTATCAACTAGCTTCTGTCTTACTGCCCTGAGTATTAGAAAACCGTGATTTTCTGGAAAAAAAAAACTTGCAAGTGCTGGAAGAAGTGAGTTAGGCTTTAAGCAGAAACAAGAGGGTAGTGAGATTGAATATCGCTGGTATGACAGCTTTATTTACATTAATTGCTAGCACCACTGCTTCTGCAATAGCTTTGACACAAGAAGGTAAGACAGCTACATTTGATAATCATTTAGCAAAATATGCTACTAATGTGTTGCATATAGAAGAGAATTTATATAGGTATTTGGAACAAAGGATTGGTGCTCTATATACTATTCAAATTATCTGAAGGAGATTCAGGGTTTAAGAGTTAGGAGCCACCTCAAGTGTCATGACAATTACCATTAGAGTTGTATTACTTCTAAAATTTACAATGATAGTCGTTATAATTAGAAAAAAAGTTTAAAGACACTTGTAGGGTATTTGGAATAAATCTAACACCTCTATGAATGTTTTAATTTTGCATAGTGAGAATATGAATTTAAAGAATACTGTTCTTCTGAGCTTTGATGCTGGAAATAATGTTGATAAAATTATACATGGCTTGAAGTCATTATTTCCATTTTGGTCAAACCTCAAGAATGGCATATATATATATATATATATATATATATATATATATATGCACATATATAGATCAGGCTAGTCCTTTTTGTCCTGGCTCTAACAGCATCACCATGTTGGTAGTCAAAGTACATGACTTGAACCTGAAAACGGACCCCAGTCAGAGTTATTAATTTAACAGTTTGGCAAGCCAAGGACAGGTAAGATTCTGCACAGAGCCTTACAAACCTAAGACATAAGTGTATTGCTTTTGGTAATACATATTCCAGAATGGGTAAGGAAGGCATCTTTTAAGAACCACCTAAGACAGCTCAGTCTGGTTTATGCAATAAAAAAAGGGGGAAGGTGTGGAGAGCTTTGGGGATTGCATGGCAAGAATCTGACATTGGCAAAGGACAGGGAAGTGGAATGCAGGCAGGAATCTGACATTAGGCTAGAACAAAGAGGTAATTTCAGGCAGGAATCTAAATCCTAGGCTAGAACAAAGAAGTAATTACAGGCAAAAATCTAAATCTTAAGCTAGAACAAAAAAAAAAAAATAGGCTTTGGGCATGACAATGACTTTGGGCTAGGACAAGAAGTAGGCTCAGATATTTTGGTCATCCTGATAAGCCCTTAGAAATAGTGATCATGGTCTTGATCAAGGGATTCTGTTTTTTGTGTCAGTCCTATAGATAAAAAAAAAAAAAAAACAGCAGGATCTCCATGACACTGGACAATGATAGAATATCTGAGAGGTGCCCAAGTGAGGTTCCAGATTTAATAGTATAGCAGAAGCAAAAGGACTAGGAACAGACTCATTACAATGAACATTTTCAAGAAAATAAGTGTAGACAAAATGGTACATTATGGGACACACTGTGACATGTAAATGCTTCCAGAATAAGATTTTCTTATTATTTTTCTGTTGGCAGGAGGTTGCATGGGTTGAAGGTGGATATGAGGAGAGAAGGTGATGAGTGGAATTGGGGTCTATGATATGATATGAAATTCACAAGGAACTAATAAAAAGTTAAAAAAAAATCCAACACAGAATGCCCTTGGCATTGGAAAACATGGTTCTTAATGACCATGCCAAGGCAACTGACCTTGTGAGTAATACTGAGATTTCTGATGATGAATAAGATGTGATGAAGAATAAGAACCTCATCTACCTTGCTTGTGCCACACAGAACATTGATGTCACTTCTTCTCAGACTCTAACCAAATTACCAGCACCTCTCATAGGGAAGTTCTGCTGCCGTTGGCTCAGTTATCATACAAAATAATGAAACAAGCCTAGAAGGCAATAGCATGATACAACTTGTACTACACCTGTTCTTCAAAGTGAGTAGTATATGTAAAAAGAAAATCTATATATACATTCTGTAGGACCATGAAAGGACAGCATGGTTTCTGGTCAAGCACCAGCTAGAAATTGCCCTGATGATCTTCAAGGATGGCATGCATTTCACCAAGCTCCCTGACTTGAGGCTCCTGACAGGAGACCCAAAACCTCCATAGAGTGATATCCTCCAGGCAGGTAGGACAATACCCATTAGCCCCTCCACAGGTAAAGGGCATAACTACAGGCCACAGAGCCTCAAGATAGATATCCATATTAAAAAGATACCTAAAGGCTAGAGGGGCATAGCCAATTAAACATTCCATCCCAGAGCCTCCTCCTTGCAAAAACTCTTTAACCTGAGGCCCACAAGCAAGCCAAGACCACTACTACCCAGCCATGACCAAGAACTCTCATTCTTGTGGGATGCAGCCAGAGCTTCGCTCTCTCCTTCCATTCGGCTTTGGGCAAATCTAGTCCAAAACAACCCCTCTTCATTCTTGCCCCTTCTGCATCTCTCCAGTGGCTCCTGAGAGCCCAAGGGCCTAAGAATCAGCATGTTCCTGGCCACCTCTTGGCCCAGGGACCCCCAAATCAAGAGCTCTGTCTCCCTGCGGGACCTCAGACTGTGCCCCCCCCTCAAGCGGAGTCCCATGGATCTACATAGCCCAATGTCTGCCATGAGCCAGCATGGAGTGAATACAGTCAAATTCTAGTGCCTCTGTCCCTATGAGAGGCCCTAGCCTTGTGGTGAGACAGAGGCAGGACCTGCACATGAACCCAACAGGTTCCATGCACACTACAACCCAACAACATTCATGTTAAATAGTCAGTGTCTTGTAATGAATGTAATAATAAAAAAAAAAGAAGGAAAATAAATTTCAGCAAGTATGATGCCACAGACTTCTAAGATAAGTATCTAAGAGGCAGACATGGAAAACAGTGATATCAGGGCCATTATGGGCTTCATAGAAACTTCTAGTTGTACCTTGTATATGTTGAGACTTAGTCTCAAAAAAAATAATGAAAGAAAGCCAGGATGCCTCAAAACTATGGAAAGAAGTACAGGCAAGTAAAGAATCCTGAGACTGAGAGAAATGGTCTTCCCCAAGGAAGATCACATCAACTGATTACCCAACTCCATGTAGTCAGACCATAAAACGTATATATAATTAACACTATACAGACTGAGCAATTTGTGATTATAAACATAAATACATTTAATCATACAAAGTACATATTTGAAGAGAGAAAAGAGAAGGGAGAAAAGGAAGCGATTATAACCTCAAGCAAAAATGAAGTAATAACAATAAGAAAACCACACTGTATAGATACTATAAATTAAACAAAGATAATAACTATACATATGCCCATTTTTAGTAAGCTCTTCACTTTGCCTGGGAATCACAGCAGTGTAGGCCTAATGTTTTCATACATTGTGTTAAGTTTACCCTTCAGTTATTTAGACGCTGATTTTTCTGACCTCATAACTTGTCTCAATATAGACATGGCACTGTACCAAGAACCTTGCTTATACCAAGAATCTCCTTCTCAAGTTTGTGAAATAGTTCTTACCATTTATTCTCTGACTTGTCAATAAATGCTAATTACCCAGGATTGGGCAGAACAGAGAAAAGGGCAGGATATCTGCCAGCCATAAAAAGGAGAAAGCGACAAAACTTCAGATTAGCTGGCAGGAAGGAGGATTTGGAGCCATGAAGAATTAGTCCAAAGATGCCAGATCAGTAATAATATGCAAGTATCATAGGATGTGGCTAGGAGGTAGCCAGATCAGTATATGAGAAAAAAAGTAGATCGTGGAATGTGGCTGGGAGGTATCCAGATCAGCATAGGGGAAAAGGGTAGATCATTATAACTGCTCAGCTATGGAGGTACAGTTTTGAATAAATGTTATTTGTTCTGTGTAGTTATTCGCAAGTAGCATAAGGTAAAGAAATACAGCTGCCTGATTAATTAACCATTTACATTCATACTAAGGATAATTTATTTACACAGTAGAGCTGCTCCTAACACTCCTGATGTGAAATGGTGTGAATGGTGTGGGTGAGGTGTAGATGCCCCCCTCACCATCTGTAGCACTCAAGAGAGCTGGCTGTGGGGTCATGAGAGCAGATGAGCTGGCCCTGTTTCTCACTAGACACAGAGTTCAATAGAGCAGACCTTTATACGAATAATCTTTTTGTGCACTGTGTAAAAGTTATCCTTGTGTTATTCAAATGCCAAGTTCTCTGTCCCCATATCTTATTTCAATCTGGATATAGCATTTTAATGCTTATGTGAATAATCTCATTTCTTAAATTTGTGTCTTACCATCTATTCTCTGCCTTGTCAATAAAAGCTTATCACCCAATTGGTGTGCAGAAAGAGAGAGAGGAAATGAGATTCAGACTGAACCCACAAAGAGAAAGGAGGAAGGAGTTCATGAGAGTTCTGCAGAAATGAGGAAGTTTCTAAATACCAGTATCATGCATATTTTGGCTACAAGCTATCCATATTAGTTTAAGGTATTAAGATAGATCAATTGACTTCCCAGGTATTGAGGTGAAGCTTTAAAATAAATCTTGGATTTTCTGTATCATTATTGGGGAATTATATAGGATAAAGAAAAATAGCCACCATATTAATTTACACATTACATATATTAGAGGTCTTACACCTCACCTGAGCAGCAAAGTAGTATTGGCCATGGTTGAGGGGGGGCAGGTGAGTCAGTCCTGAGGATGAAAGTGATCCAGAGCTGTCCCTGCCACTCATCTGCCATGAGATGGTGTTGGAAAACCCTCACCACCTGTGGCAGCCAGGAGAGCTAGCCCTGTGGTCATGAGAGCTGGTGAACTGGACCTATCCCACATCTGCTACAGTCCTGGGGAGAATGGGTCCTATACTTTGCCTGGGAGGCACAGTAGATCTGCATCTAGAGATGTGAATATAGGTGAGCCATCTCATGGCATTTAAGAATGAAAGCTGACCCTGTATCTTGTTGATGACACCATTACATGGCAGGGCTACAGCAATGCTTGTAAGCTCACCCTGTTGGTGTGGATAAGGGATAGCCAGTTGGCTGACTAGCTCTGCTACTACCCAGGCACATATCCAGGGCTCTGAGAGGGCCCACTTCAAAATCTACATCATCTGCTATTGACTCAAACCCATGAATGGGCCAGACCTTCTTTTTCACAGTTTCAGAATTTCCATGACATTAGACAACAACAGAATAACTGTGAGGAGTCCCAATGAGGATCCAATATTGATGGTGTCACATAAGCCAGAGTCCTCAAACCAGACCAATGACTTACTGCAGTGAACATTTGTAAGTAAAGATGTGTGGACAGAGGGATATACTCTGGGACACACTAGGACATACTGTAGCTTCCACAAGATGTTTTCTATTGTTTTTTGTCATTGTTGTTGTCATCATCGTTGTCGTCATTGGTGGAGGTGGTTCTCTGTGCATGTACTGAGAAGGGATAAACTTAATTAGCTATGCCCCTGGCCTTTAGATCTCATGAATATGGAAATCTGTTAGTCACTCCTTACCTGGATGTTAGATGACTGATGGTGCAGGTTAAATGGAGATTAGACTGGAGATAAGACCACGTGTCAGGGCCCTGGGTTCTGGGGGCGTAGCCAAACTTCTGGCGTCTTGGGGTTCCAGGCCCATGCCAACCCAAGAACCAAGATACCCTTCCACTGCCATATGTGTGCACGTGTGTGTGTGTGTGTGTGTGTGTGTTTTGTGTGTGTGTGTGTGTGTGGTTATTTTGTGGGGAGGTTGGGTTGCAAGTCTGAGAGGTGGATATGAGGGGATGGGAGATGAGTAGTACTAGCATGGCTTATGTGAAACTCCCAAGGAATCAATAAAAAGGTAAAATAAATAAATAAAAATTAAGACAGTTCTTTGAGAATACTGGAAATATTTTTATAAATTGCTTTTCCTTTTACCTAAATGAGGTCAGGAGACATTCTTCTAAATTTATGATCACATGTTACTTGTGTCTGAATTAATGCATTTCACAGTTTTTAAAAGTCCTAATTAATAATAAATGTCCCTTATATGACAGTGGGTAAAAGTAAGGTTATGTGACTGCATCATCAAATGATGCAGACAAATCATGACCTGCAATGTTCTATTCAGACTGTGAATTACAACATACTTAGGAAACTGATGGAAGGGCAGTCTTTCAGACGCATTAAAATAGGCAAATGCATCCCAAGATACTCTGGACTGACAAAGTCTTCATGCAGGTTGGTTTCACAACTTAACAAAACCACATATTAGACATTTCCAAACTACTTACCCCCACATATCACCATACTTTTCCAACATTCAACATCAGATTTCCACATACCCTGTGAAAAGAAATTGAATAGGTCATTATTTTTATAAACATATTAGCCACTAAATGAGAAAAAAATGACACAGTCACCAGGACACTGGGCTCATTGTATAACATTCCTAACTAGCAAGTAACGGAAATCCTGCAGATTCTCTGAGACACTGGGAGAGTTTAGATATTCATGATTTAGTTTCTGGGTATTGTATATTCCCACATTGCTCCTTCTTTAATAAAAGTGCAGTTCCAACTGCTTTTATCTGTGGCAATTTCTTTGATTATTCTTTGACTCTGAAATCCTGAAATGCACTCCTCTTTTTCCATCTGGATGCCTTAGGGCATCAAGAATCAGGAGAGTGACAGGAATTTTCAAAATCTCTACTTCTCACTGCTTACTACCCTTTAACTCATCTGATGATTTCTCTAGGATTTTAATATACTTAGTAAATAGAAGACAACATTGATGCCTATAGCATATTAGATTCACACTAGCAATGAAGTAGAGGCAAGGATTTCCATCATCAGCCACTGTGAATTTCAACTGCATGAATCTAGGTCCTTGGCAGATGATAAAGCCCAGCCAGCAGAGTACTTCCCCAGTGTTTAGAGCTATTCTAAACCAAGGCATGCTCAGAGAACCTAACAAAAGGACAAGTGGACCATTACTCCTGTGTCTTTGTCCATAAGCAGACTTGGTAAGTTATAGTCCAGGGCTAGAGCCAGTTTGTTATACAAGTGAAAGTTGTAGTTTCATAGAGATCTGACTTTTTCCTGGGCTGTAAGCATGGCAGATGTGTCTCAGGTATCCTATGTTCTTTACTAAAACTATCTGATTTAGCTCTGTGAAGACCTTGGTCATTTTCCCCCTACATGTAGCAGGTAAGAAGGCATGCTGCTTAATAAATTTCCAACATAAGTCATTATTTTGTGGGAGACATCATTTTCACACCTATGCATCTTCTTTATACTTCATACATGGGTTCTTCCCCTAAAACATCTTACCATCTTGCCCCTTGGGAATCCTCATTCCTGCTATTTGACATATGTGTTTCTCAATTTAGGCCTTGAAATTTTGTAGAAATAATATTAAAAAAAATCTAGCCGGGCAGTGATGGCGTACGCCTTTAATCCCAGCACTTGGGAGGCAGAGGCAGGCGGATTTCTGAGTTCGAGGCCAGTCTGGTCTACAGAGAGGGCTACACAGAGAAACCCTGTCTCAAGGGGAAAAAAAATCATACTTGTGGATCCATAAAACAGAAAGGGTGGTAGACTCACTGAGATCAAGGATGGACAAAAAGAATTCTGAACAACAATCTCTTTTCCTTCACATGCTTCATTTTTTTACCTTGACATTCTTGTAATGTATTCCGATGGTACGTCTATAAATTGTCTACTTTTGTTCAAAAAATAGGCCATCAGTTCCCTAAAGCAGGTTCCATAAATTTAAAGACATTAGAATATACAGGTGGAAGTTTAAAAACAGAATATCACTTATGAGGACCATGAAAGTTTCGTAAAAATGGGTTTGTGCTATAGAATTATATACAACGTTGTTTATACTTGCACCACAGATATGTTTCACTTGTATTTCAATATCGCTGTAGATATTGTCAATCTACTCAAAAACAAACTGGGGAATACTAGATAAAAACACAAATGTCAAAATAGACATAAAAGGCACTGAGGTATAAGAATAATTTCTTACACATTCACTCCATGACACCTCAGAGGATAAGGAGGAATTTCTTTGTTGAACATGCAGTTATAAAACCACCTGAACTGGCTTCCACTTGTTTAACTGAGCCAAAAGGCCCTCATTCCAGAATCCTCCCTTTAGTTTTAACCTTCCTTCCCTAGTTTTCAGAAACCCATGAAGAGAGAATAATAGAAGGTACTATGACAAAAATGTGACAAATAGCCACATCTTGTGTCAACAATACATTGATAAAAACTTACCCCTAGTTAAAAAAATGTAACTCCTTCTTAGTTTTTTATTACATAGTTGATTTGCTTCTGGAAACACCTAGTTATGATTTAATTATTCATATGTTTCTCACTCTCTAGTTTTACTTAACAACATAATTAACTGGAAATTTCCTCAAGGTGGAGAAGACACAGTTTACTACTCACCTTTCTTTTATTCTTTTTTTTTAAAGCACACATTAGTACTTTATTTTAACTGCCCTTTTTAATACAATGATCTTTGGAGGAAAAATACTTTATTTAATAGTACAGAGTTCTGTGGAAAATATTAGGAATAGATTCTTGAAAAATTTCACTCAATAAATAAGGCTTTCCTGGTAATTACTATATGTCAAGCTAATAGAAATGAAATGACACAAAATCTCTTTGCAAAAACTCATATTCAGGCCGGGAAAAGTCTCATGCTAATAAATACAGTATCTGTATTGAAAAGTGTTCTCTCAAAGGAAAGCTGCTACTATGGCATTCGTAGAAACAGAAATTGTTTTCTTCACTCATTTTCCTCTTTATATTTTTATAAATTATTTTATTTATTTATATTCAAAATGTTGCCCCTTTCTTGTCCTCCATCCCTGAGTTCTTCAACCTATGCCACCTCATCTTTGCTTCTGAGAGAGTGTTCCCACACTCCCCCACTGATCCCCACCTCACCTTACCAGCCTCCACATTCCTTGGGGCATCAAGTTTCTATAGGGTTAGGTGCATCCTCTCCAATGAGGTCAGACAAGGCATTCCTCTGCTACATATATGCCGGAGGCCCACAAACCAGCTCATGTATGCCTTTTGACTGGTGACTTAGTCTCTGTGGAGCTCTGAGGGGTCTGAGTTAGTTGGTACTGATGGTCTTTTATTGGGTTGCCATTCCCTTCAGCTCCTTCAGTCCTTCCTGTAGCTCTTCCATACAGGTCCCCTACCTCAGTCCAATGGTGGTCTGTAAGGATCTGCATTCATCTCAGTCAGCTGCTGATAGAGCCTCTTAGAGGACAGGCAGCATTCATCTCAGTCAGCTGCTGATAGAGCCTCTTTAGAGGACAGGCATACTAGGTTCCTGTCTCCAAGCACAACACTACATCAGTAATAGTGTCTGATATTGGTCCTGTGCATAGGATGTATTCCAAGATGGACCTGTCACTGGTTAATCATTCCTATAGTCTATACTCCATTTTTGTCCCTGCATTTACTTTAGACAAACAATTCTGGGTCAAATGTTTTGAATATAGTTGGGTAGCCCAATACCTCAACAGGCAACCATGTCTACCTATGGGAGTTGTTCTCTTCAGGTTCCATCTCTCCACTATTGAGCATTTTGGCTAAGGTGATCCCATTGAGTCTTGGAAGCTTTCATATCTCAGGTCTCTAGGACTTTATGGAGGTACTTCCTGCCATCTAGTCAGCACTGCTACATATTTCTGTTCACTCTCTTTGCCCTCTGGGCCTCTCTCATTATCTCCAATACCTCATATAGCCTCCATTTCCCCCTCTCTCTCCCAACTCCCACCTGGGCCTGTCTCTTCTTTGCCTCCTCTGATTATTTTGTTCCCCTTCTAAGTGGGATATAAGCATTCATATTTGGTGTTTCTTCTTGTTAAACGTCATAGAATCTGGGAATTGTATCCTGGATATTCTTTCCTTTTGGCTAATATCCACATACCATGCATGTCATTTTTGGTCTGTGTAACCTCACTCAGAATGATATTTTTTAGTTTCATCCATTTGCATGAAAACTCCTGATGTCCTTATTTTTAATAGCTGAATAGAGAATTCTGTAAATGTGCCATATATTCAGTTTTCCATTCTTCCACTGAGAGACATCTGGGTTCTTTTCAGCTCTGATTACCACAGATAAGGCCACTTAAAATAGTGTAGCATGTGCTCTATGGTATAGTGAGGCATCTTTTGGGTCTATACCCAGAAGTGGTATAGCTGGATCTTTAAGTAGTCCTATTTCCAAGTTTCTGAGAAACCATCAGATTGGTTTCCAGACTGGATTTTATGAGTTTGCAATCTCACCAATGAGGAAAGTGTGTTTCTCTTTCTCCAGATCCCAATATGTCAACTTGAGGTTTTGATCTTAGTCATTCATGTAAGGGGAATCTCAGAGTTGTTTTGATTTGCATTTCCCTGATGACTAAGAATATTGAACATTTCTTGAAACATTTCTTGGTCATTGGAGATTCCTCAGTTGAGAATTCTCTGTTTAGCTCTGTACATCATTTTTAAATTGGGTTATTTGGAGGCTAATTTCTTGAGTACTTTATATATTTGGATATAAGCAATCTATCAGATATAGAATTAGTGAAAATCATTTCCCAATATGTAGGTTGCTCTTTTCTCCTATTAAAAGTGTCCTTCGCCTTACAGAGTGTTTCAGTTTCAGGAGGTACCATTTATCAACTGTCAATCTTAGAACTTGAGCCATTGGTGTTCACTTCACAAAAGTTCCCCTGTACCAATATATTTGTACCAACTATTTCTAAGTTCCTCTTCTATTAGGTTCAGTATATCTGGTTTTATGTTGAGGTCCTTGATTCACATGGACTTGAAATTTGTATGAGGTGATAAATATGAATCAATTTGCATTCATCTACATTACAGACCATTAGTTAGACAAGCACAACTTGTTGAAGATGCTTTTCTTTTTTTCCACTGTATAGTTTTGGCTTTTTGTCAAAGATCAGGAGTCTATAGGTGCATGAGTTAATATCTGGGTCTTTAATTCTCTTCTTTTGATTGACCTGTTTCAATCCATAATAATACAATGAGGTTTTTATCACTATTGTGTGTAGTATAGCTTGAGGTAAGGGATGGTGATTCCCCAAGAAGTTCTTTTGTTGTTGAGAATTGTTTTGGTTATCCTGGGTTTATTGTTTTTCTAAATGAAGTTGAGAATTGCTCTTTCCACTGTCTGTGAAAAACTGTGCTGGAATTTGATGGGAATTGCATTGAATCTGTAGATTTCTTTCCTCAGATGTCCATTTTACTATGTTAATTCTACCAATCCACGAGCATGGAAGATCTTTCTATCTTCTTGTATCTCCTTCAATTCTTTCTTCAGTGACTTGTCATACTGATCTTTCAGTTGCTTGTTAGTTACACCAAGATATTTTATATTACTCTTGACTATTATAAATCGCATTGTTTCCTATTTTCTTTCTCAGTGCATTTATCATTTGTATAAGGAAGGCTACGGATTTGTTTGAGCTAACTTCATATCCAACCACTTTGTGAAGTTGAAGGAGTTCTCTGGAAGAATTTCTGGGGCATTTATGTATACTATCATATGATCTGCTTCTTTCTTTTCTATTTGTATCACTTGATCTACTTAGTTTTCTTACTGCTTTAGATATAACTTAAAGTACTATATTGGATAAATATGGATAGAGTGTGAGGCCTTGTCATGCCCATGATTTTAGTAGGGTTGTTTCACATTTCTCTCAATTAATTGGATGTTGGCTGTGTTTGTTGTATGTTACTTTTACTATGCTTAGGTGTGTACCATAATTCCGATTTTCCAACTTTCAACATGGGTTAGGGGTGTATATTTCTCTAGGTTTTCAGGCCATGAACCAGAACCAAGATACCCTTTCCACTGCCATATGTGTGCACGCATGTGTGTGTGTGTGTGTGTGTGTGTGTGGTTTGTGTGTGTGTGGTTTTTTGTGGGAGGTTTGGGGTTGCAAAGTCTGAGAGGTGGATATGAGGGGATGGGAGATGAGTAGTACTAGCATGGCTTATGTGAAACTCCCAAGGAATCAATAAAAAGGTAAATATAAATAAATAAAAATTAGACAGTTCTTTGAGAATACTGGAAATATTTTTATAAATTGCTTTTCCTTTTACCTAAATGAGGTCAGGAGACATTCTTCTAAATTTATGATCACATGTTACTTGTGTCTGAATTAATGCATTTCACAGTTTTTTAAAAGTCCTAATTAATAATAAATGTCCCTTATATGACAGTGGGTAAAAGTAAGGTTATGTGACTGCATCATCAAATGATGCAGACAATTCATGACCTGCAATGTTTAATTCAGACTGTGAATTACACATACTTAGGAAACTGATGGAAGGCAGCTCTTTATATTATTTATTCTTTGTATTGCTTTCTTTGTTTCTGACTGGTTGATTTCAGCCCTGATTTTGATTATTCCTGCATACTACTCATCTTGTGTGTATTCTAATAGTCCTTTTTGTTTTCATGCATTCAGGTGTGCTGATAAGTTGCTAATATAAGATCTCTCCAATTTCTTTATGAAAGCATTTAGTACGAGGAAGTATCCTCTTAGCACTATTTTAAATGTTTCCCATCAATTTGGGTATTCTGTGTCTTCATTGTCAATAAATTTTGGAAAACCTTTAATCACTTTTGTTATTTTTTCCCAGACCAAGTTATCATTGAGTATAGAGTTTAGTTTCCATGAGCATGTGGGCTTTCTGCTCTTTTTCTTGATATTGATGTCAACCTTTAGTCCATGGCCATGTGATTGAATGTATGGGATTATTTCAATGTTTCTGTATCTGTTAAGGCTTGTTTTGTGTCTGATTATATGGTAAACTTTGAAGAACATTCCATAAAGTGCTAAGAAGAACATATATTCTTTTGTTTAGGGATGAAATATTCTATAGATCTCTGTTAAATCCATTTGCTTCATAACTTCTGTTATTTTCACTGTCTTTATATAGTTTCCATTTCAATGGTGTGTCCATTGGTGGGAGTGATGTATTAAAGTCCCCCACTATTATTGTGTGGGGTCAATGCTTGTTTTGAACTTTAGTAAAGTTTCTTTTATGAACATGGCTGTGCTTGCAGTGTGGAATAAATTTTCAGAATTGAGACTTCATCTTGGTGGATTTTTCCTTTGATGACTATGAAGTTCCTTCTCTATCTCTTTTGGTTGAAAGTCTATTTCATTGGATATTAAAATGGTGACTCTAACTTGTTTCTTGTGACCATTTGCTTGAAATTTTTACAGCCTTTTACTCTGATGTTGTGTCTGTCTTTGTCAGTGAGGTGTGTTTCTTGTATGCAACAAAATGCTGGATCCTTTTTAGGTAGCAAGTCTATTAGCCTGTCTTTTTATTTGGGGAATTGAGTCTATTGTCATTGAGAAATATTAAAGATCAATGATTGTTAGTTCCTGTTATTTTTATTTTTGGAGGTGGTATTATTTGTGTGATTCTCTTCTTTGGTGTTTGTTGTGAGATTATTAATTTCTTGTGTTTTCAATACTTACCCTGTATGTATTGAAGATTTTCCTTCTAGTATCTTTTATAGGGCTGGATTAGTAGTAAGATACTGTTTAAATTTGGTTTTGTCATGGAATATACTGGTTTGTCCTTCTATGGTGACAGAAAATTTTCTTGGGTATAGTAGCCTGGGCTGGCCTTTTTCTCCTTTAATTATCTGTATGACATATGTTCAGGATCTTCTGGCTTTTAGCACTTCTGTTGAGAAGTCTGATTTAATTCTGATAGGTCTGCCATTATATGTTGCTTTGACTTTTCATATTGTTCTTTGTTCTGTGGACTTAGTGTTTTGTTGTTTTTTTTTTTTTTACTGGAAAACTTTACTTGAAAATAAAATTCCAATAACAAGTGAAAATAAAATTCCAGTAATACAGGTAAGACTTGAACAGCCTTGCTTTGTGGGCAGCTGTTCAACATGTGACATTTTCTAGTGGACAGCTAGAGACAAAGTCCCAGTTCAAGGGAAAGCTAAATACCTGGGGTTTGTCCCTATGCTGGACCTGTAGGGGACCAGCATTGGTTGTGTTGGCATGAAGGGCCCATAGAGGTTGAGAGACCAGAGTTCTGCTACCCAGGGCACTGTGCCTCACCCAACAATCTAAAGAGTCCTGAAGGGATGGTGGCTAGAGTAAGTCCTCTGGAGGTAGACAGTTAAGGCCTCAAGGTCCACAGGAAGCCCAGACCCTTCCCAAGGCTCCTGTTGGCCAGACACTACAGCACACTCTGGACGGTTCTGGAAGTAAAAAGGCCCCAGGCTTTTTCTACATTGCTTATCAGCATTGGGCACAGGGAAACAGAAGCCTGTCAGGCTCCTAGTAGCAGGTTCAAGGAAATGGAGACATTTAAGTCAGAGAACTGGCAAGGTAGAATAGTGGCCACCTGTCTCCGACTGCCTGGCCATTGGGAGGCCCATAAATCCATGCCTGCTAGAGGCAAAGCCTATAGAGATGTGTTCCGAAGAGTCTGAGGACTCCTGAGGGGCAGGGGCTCAGTCATCGGCCACGATGGAGAGGGCTCTGAGTTCATTTAGTTTGGTCTCATTTTCCCACTCTCGCTGCTCATCTGAGTGGCCTGGCTGATCAAGCTGCTGAGTCAGGTCTCCAAAGATCTTGTGCATCTCTGAGTAGTATATAACCTGTGCCCGGATCAGGGACTCAAAGCTGGGCTGGAAATAGTCAAGTCGGCTGCCATAGAACCGTAGCATCTCATCCAGGAGTTGTTTGTTCTTGGCCTCAAAGTCTTCCCATATAGGCCTTAGCTCTTCTCTGGCCTGGTGGAGCTTGGCCAGCAGCCTCCAGTAGTCCTGCAAGGCCTGCTCCCGCCGTTTCACTGCCATGTTGAGGCTTGGGAATATGCCGCTGAACTTTTTCAGAGGTTCAATCACTGTCTTTTGGATCTGGTTCACCTTCTCCTGGTTGAAGGCATCCATCCGCTTCATGGCTGTGTCTAGGGCTGTCACCATGCACAGAAAGTCCTGGTCCTGCTCACACAGTGGGTTAGAGAGTAGGTCCAGGGATATCTTCACAGCAGATTTGGACATGGCCAGGTCGGCATCAGTGCTTTTCTTCATGTCCTTCTGCAGGCGCTTGGTCTGCTCTTCCAGCTGCTGCAGTTTTCCATACTCCCTTTCAAAGTCTCTCTCCACTGTTTTGGAAACAATCTGTTTCTTGGGCTGCCCAATCTTAAATGGAATCCAGCTCATGGTCCTAAATCCACGCCGACTGCCGGGGTCCTTTGTAGAAAAGTAGGTTCCCGAGGATCACTTCCGGATTCAGCCAGTCTCCAGGAAGTGATCTAGTGTTTTTATTATTATGTGATGGCAGAATTTTCATTTCTGGTTCAATCTATTTGGGGTTTTGGAGTCTTCTTGCATGTTTATGGCCATCTCTTTCTTTAGGTTAGGGAAGTTTTCTTCTATGATTTTGTTGAAGATGTTTTCTGACCTTTTGAACCTGTAATCTTCACACTCTTCTATTATTATTATTCTTAGGTTTGATCTTTGCATTGTTTCTGAATTTTCTACATGTTTTGGGTTAGGAGCCAAAGAAGGGAAAAAATGAGCTCTCCTCCTGTGTCCCTGATTATGGGAGACTTCTGTTACTGGTTAGGTTGAACTTCCTGAGAGATAGACAGATTTTGGAATAGGAGGGCAGGGACTTTTCAGTTACAGATGGAGTTACAGACTGGAGGGCAGATGGAGCCCCCTCAGAGGAGATAGATCTAATATCCACTGGGCTCAGTTGGGTTCCCAAATGGCATCGGTATTAGAGCAGGAGTCTCATCTTTGTCCCTTGTTATGGCAGACCTCTTGGGATATAGGCAGGCTGTTACTCTGGTTACAGCAGACCTCCTTTGAGACAGGCAAGCTTTTGGGTGCTGCACTCTTTTCTTATTTAATTCTTATTACAGAAGAACACATCATTTACCCACTGATGCTGGCTGTGTCCTAACTTCTTACTATGAAATTCTTTCTCAGCTTATCCAGAAAAAAGTTGTTCTGGAGCCAGTCAATTTACTGTCTGTTATTCTGACATAGTAGTTTACCCCTTCAGATCTTCATAACTTGGTACACTTTGAGCCCTCATTGACTCTTGACAGGCAGCTCTCATTGACATTATATCACATTCTGCAGATACTTTAAATTCACATTTATCAACACTACTTTCTAATCATTTCATCCTTTGTATGAGATATACAACCCCAACAGCAAGTTTTTAGTGAGAGTCCTTCTGTAACAGCTGATGTTACACTTGAAGAACACAAACACCATACTTTGTATGTTTCCGTTAAGTCTTCTCAAAGCATATACTTTTTTGCATTCCCTCAACCTCTATACATTTACTATGACAGTGTACATGCCATGAATGTTGCTCATATACTTCCTGGTAGCTTACAAAATTTACTGAGGATGAATAGATGCTTCACTTGTTTCAGCATGTCCAACAATAGCTTCAGAACCAGGATACTCTCTTTATTTTTTTCCAACATCCTGAAGCACTAGTCTTTCTGGTTTCTTGGAAGAAGAAAGTCAAGCTGTTTATCCAGCTTCCTAATATTCCATTCAGATGCTTGCTGAGTCTGCTCAGTTTAAGCAAGCTACAGACTCATTCAATTCTCCATCATCCCTTTGCTATGCTTCAACCTCAATTTCAGTTATCTAGTGTTGTATGTAGTTTTATGCTAAAACCTTAGCTCTGGGACAAGCTGAGCTACACCCCCACCTCACTTCCCTTTTGTTTTACCAGCCTTTTGCTCTAAGAGTTGATCAGTCTACCAGCCCCTACCTGGCTTCCCTTGAATCCATGGACAAAAGAAACACAAACAATCTGTTCCTTTACAATTTACCTGCTTGGCACAATTGATGGGTGCTGACATTTTTCACCTGGAATAGCGTGCCCTTATCAATTTATTATATCCATCACTCCACCTCCCTAAACTTCAGTGGCTAGTCCTAACTAACATGTCTCAAACATCTCTGCCCTCCTGCCTGTAGTAGTGGCCACAGGACCCAGCTCCCCTTGAGACTTCACATACTTGCTGAGTTCTTCCTCCAAAGCATAGAAGAAAAACCCTTCTCCCTTTCATCTGCTTTTATCTCCAGGAACCTGAAAGTCCTGCTTGTACCTTTCATACAACAATTGGCCCCTGGCTTTCTTTACTGACAAATCAAGAACTAATTGAGGAAAAGGACAATCAGAATCCCTCTTCAATCTAGAGATCAAGCATGGCAAATTGACCTGTTCATGTAATTTATCTGTCTACTGCTTGTTATGGTGTAAATACCCAAGGCTTATTATCTGATAGTAGATAGATGGTACAGATATTTAATTTATTAACAGCCACAAATGTGATGTATATCCAAGTACTCTTCATATTTATCCAACTGACTAGAAAAGCTGGTAGGCATTCGTGTACTAATTGCTTAGAATCTTTTTCTATAGAGGGCCACTGCAAATGTTTAAAACAATTAACATTCCTGCATATACTTTTTATGCCTTTAAAAAATTTTGTGCCACCTTAGGTATTATACATAAAATTCGCTTCTCTTATATTGCTCAAAAACCAGAAATTGTAAATGAGTCTTTTAAAGTTTTTCTTTAAATAAATTTTGTGTACATATACCTTCCTACTTCTACAAATTTTCAATTACACTTTATTTGAATTAATTTTTTGAGATTAGATCAACAAAGATTAACTTCAATGGAGAATTTTTGGAAGACATGCTCCAGATGGAGAGGTGTTTGTAGAAAGAGCCTGCTGTAGGGAAATGTTGTGGTCCTGACTTTGTGCTTATGTAAGGAAAAAGATATGTATTTATTTCCCCACAGAAGATATTGTATTTCCCCACAGAAAGCTTATAGAGCACCTTGGGTCTCAAAGCACCTTTTCAGACATTCCTATGCTATGAAAGCATCTGCTGTGCTACAGGTGCCAGAAGCTGAGGATGCAGATGATGATGAGTTTAAAGTCTGGTAGGTCACACTCCCAACTTGACAATAGGATAAAGGTCTCACTGCAAAAGAAATTTCAGTAGGAAATGAAACAGGGCAACCTGTTTCTTCCACTCAATACATTTTTATCAATTCTGGCATTACTTTCTGCCATTTAGATAGAAGGTGCTGGAACCCACTGGGCCTCTAAAACTAACATCCACTTTGGCCAATGTAGTCACTTGGGAAGACCAATTTACTAATGATATGGTATTTATTCTGAAAACTCTGATGGTTCACATGGGGTGTTTGGCAATGCTCTCTTAATCTGTACTGGGATACCATAAATTATTTGCATCTTTGTTGCTATGTCAGTATTGATGTTCTCATTTGAGTGACTGGTAAGGACTGTCATTTTAGGGTCCATGTGGGAACAAGGGTACAACTTATAAAATATCACCAACTGATTCAACACTTGAGTTTTCTAGTTTCTGATAAATTCAGTTATCCATTGTGTAGACATTACCCAGAATATGATGAGAATTCTGTGCTTTTGTTCAGAATCAAATTCCCCTTAAAGTATTCCTTTACTCTTAATAGATGATCCTAGAGGTGCCCACCTCATCTGGATGAAGATATCTTCATAGAACCTTCTTCGTGGACACTTATTGTTATATTATAGTCAGAGGAAAGGGTGAAAAAAAAACTTGGAATGTTAGCCATATACCTAGATAATGGGATGATTTAGGAGTGTTTTTTAATAAGATGACCATCCATGCCATAGACATCATTACCTCATCGATTGTGTTAACCCTCCATATATTTAAATGAGTCAGGGTTCCTCTATTCAAGAGAGTGAGAAACACTTCAAAATTATTTGGGTCAATTTAATTCTTTCTGTGTAAACTCCTCTGCTCATTAGAGCCTTAATTTACTTCAAGAGCTGTCTTTTACTATGGATCCTGTGCACTTAAGAATACATTAAGTATGGTGATTTTAATTAACAGGTTCTCTGTTAATGACATCAGCTTTTTATTAAAGTATTTTTTGATCATATTTTAACTATAACCTTTTCAGTACGTATAGTGATCAAACCAGTGACTGCTTTCATGGTGGCCCTTGTCCAGCAAGTGTAAACTGCCCATTTTGTTAATCAGTTTCCTTATAATATCTCTGTATCTTAGGAATCATAGGAACATATATTTTAAAAACACAGAAATTAAATGTTTTAAACATTGTAGTGTTTTACCTAAGAGATACAAGGATTATAATATCAGTTACAATTACTGTTATGCTGGCTTTAGACACATCTATGTTTCTCCATTAAGTAATGAGTAGGTGAGTGAGATGGAAATGGGATAGAACTAAAAATCATTTGCAGGTAATGTGGCATCCTGAGAATGTTAGTTTAGACTTCCTAAACGTCAATCAAATAGTTAATGACCTGAGACAAGTTCATTGCACTTTCAATTTCTCTTTAGAATCATCTAAAGATTTATTGCGAAATCTTCAAACATATAACATTTTTAACATCCTTAAATATTTGTTCAGTATTATCCTCAAATTATATTTGTTGGAATGCTTTTGACAATATTAGGAGGACTTTTCTGGTTTAAAAGACATGTGGAGTTTTTAAACATTTAGGTACAAATACCTCTTCTAGGTGTAAAAATTAAAAAGGATAGTACTATTTGATCTATACTGATACAAAGTCCTTTCAGAAAACACAATGAAAGTACAAACAGAACATTGATTCTGTTTACTTCCAGGAAGAGATTTAACAAGGTCCTGTGGGGATCTGGAGCCATAGCCTCTAAGAAGTCAAAGTTGGAGTTTCTGGGATCCAAATCTTCCCTTTGGTCCATGGTTATCAATTTTAAAGCAGTTGTGTCTGAATATCTTGTGTTCTCTTTAACAACACTTTCTTATTTGGCTTTCAACTGACCTTGGTCATTCCCCCAGCCTGCAAATAGTATGGAAGAAGCTAGGCTGCTTAACACAATTATGAAGAATAAGCCATCAATTTAGGCAAGACTTCCAGTCCCAACTATTTGTCTTATTTATTTCTCATCCTTGGTCTTACTCCAAACCCTACCATTTGGGACCCGTATTGCTGGAGATTATATACAACAGAGCATAATCCCAACCCTTAGACTGATACCCAGTCACCTGTAAACAATATATCTTGTACACACAACTGAGTAAGTAACTGACCTCCTTACAGATCACGGGATCTATGTTCATCATTTGATCAGCATGTTTTAAACCAGTCCTTTCTACAGAAGACACTACTTGATAGAAAAACATAAAACCAACAAGTATATTTCAAAGAATAGTTTTTAAAAAAAGAGAACATCTGGAATCTAGTTTCTTCAGTTCTTTGTATACCTTGGATATTAGCCCTCTATCAGATGTAAGGTTGGTGAAGATCTTTTCCCAGTCTGTTGGCTCCCGCTTTGTCCTGTTGACCATATCCTTTGCTTTACAGAAGCTTTGCAGTTTTATGAGATCCCATTTGTCAATTCTTGATCTTAGAGCATATGCCATTGGTGTTCTGTTCAGGAACTTTTCCCCTGTGCCCATATGATCAAGGCTTTTCCCTATTTTCTCTTCTATTAGTTTCAGTGTAGCTGGTTTTATGTGGAGGTCCTTGATCCACTTGGAATTGAGCTTTGTACAAGGAGATAAGTATGGATCAATTTGCATTCTTCTACAAGTTGACCTCCAGTTGGACCAGCACCATTTGTTGAAAATGCTGTCTTTTTTCCACTGGATAGTTTGAGCTCCTTTGTCGAAGATCAAGTGACTATAGGTATGGGGGTTCATTTCTGCGTCTTCTATTCTATTCCATTGATCCTCCTGACTGTCTCTGTTCCAATACTATGCCGTTTTTATCACTATTGCTTTGTAGTACAGCTTGAAATTGGGGATGGAGATTCCCCAGAAGTTCTTTTATTGTTAAGTGTAGTTTTCACTATCCTGGGTTTTTTGTTATTCCAAATGAATTTTAAGATTGCTCTTTCTATCTCTGTAAAGAATTGACTGGGAATTTTGATACGGATTGCACTAAATCTGTAGATTGCTTTTGGCAAGATAGCCATTTTTACTATATTAATCCTTCCAATCCATGAGCATGGGAAATCTTTCCATCTTCTGAGATCTCCTTCGATTTCTTTCTTCAGAGTGTTGAAGTTCTTGTCATACAGGTCTTTTACTTGCTTGGTTAGATTCACACCAAGATATTTTATACTATTTGTGACTATTGTGAATGGTGTCGTTTCCATAATTTCTTTCTCAGTCAGTTTATCCTTTGTGTAGAGGAATGCTACTGATTTGTTTGAGTTAATTTTATACCCAGCCACTTTACTAAAGTTGTTTATCAGGTTTAGGAGCTCTCTGGTGGAAGTTTTGGGGTCACTTAAGTATACTAACATGTCATCTGCAAATAGTGAAACTTTGACTTCTTCCTTTCCAATTTGTATCCCTTTGATCTCCTTCTGTTGCCTAATTGCTCTGGCTAGGACTTCCAGAACTATATTGAACAGGTAGGGGGAGAGTTGGCAGCCTTGTCTAGTCCCTGATTTTAATGGGAGTGCTTCAAGTTTCTCTCCATTTAGTTTGATGTTGGCTACTGGCTTGCTGTATATTGCTTTTATTATGTTTAGGTATGGCCCTTGAATTCCTGATCTTTCCAAGACTTCTATGCCTGCCAGCTATTTCATATTCTTGCTATAATATGCCTGTCAGTCACTGACGCAGAAAAAAAAAAACTTGACTCAGAGCAAGGTCACGCTGATCACAGATCCTCATATGTTCTGTATGTTCTGTAGGAAATTTGTCAGTCTTAAGAGATTCCACAAAGCTATACTTAGGACCAATCAAATTAAAGGTCAGTATGTACTTTTGAGTCTAAAATGGCTTGACCACCAGGCAGTACTTCCTATACCTGCAAATGAGCTCATTGTGGTTTTGTTGTTATTCTTGTTTTTTCTTTTCTGACAGAGAAAGATGTTCATAACTCTGGCTCATTCCCCCAATTCGGAGCTATAGTTACGATTGATCAGTATTAGAGTATACACAGTCAATAAACCATTACTGTTTGAATGAGAAAAAAAAAAAAGAGAGAGAACATCCAAAAATGATGGGGTAATTTGTTGTTTTTTCAAATGAGGGCAGAAAGTGTGAAATTCTTAGGACCCTTCTTTTTGAAGAATGATATAATGATTAAACCTTAAACATTTGGAAAGCAAATCTTCCAAGAATGCAGTCTGCATATAGGAAATGATGCTGGTCTGCTGTTAGGCAGAAGTCCACCTTTAGAAAGCATACACAAAGGCTCTGTGTAAAGTAACAGTTCAATATTATGTATGTATATATAGATGTACATGTATTTCTATGTCTATGTTTATGTATATGTGTACATGTATATGTATATAAGTATGCATTTTTATATATTATATTTTACATACTACAACTAAGTATTTCCAGATATGTCAAATCATGATTTCATTAATAATTTTGTATAAACCTGCTTCGGTTTCAAGAAACAAAACTCATGGTTAAACATCTAAAGATCATGGGAATTATCTAATCTCCCATATTCCCATTCCTCTAGAATCATAAATATGGTTCTATTCTGAAGTGAAAAGGAGTAAAGCCAAAGCTTCACATAGGTGGCAAAGCCTTGGCTGTAGTTTTGGAAATAAGAACAGGGTTAAACAGTTCAGTTGAGGATTCAAGTATGTCAATATTCCCCAAAAGTAACAATATGACTCTTGATAGCCATATGCCAGAGCTACTCAACAGGGAGAGTAAATGTTGTTACTGAACTCTAATTCAAATTGCTGTGGTGCCACTCAGTGGACTTACGTATGATTCTTTAAATACAGATTAAGAATAACTGTACTTTTCTGGAATCTGTACTGAAAAACAATGATGTTCTCACAGTTTACAAATCAGAATTTTGGCATAAGACCTGGGTGTGTCAACATCCACGGTTCTCACTTGACCTAACAAAAACCTTAAGTGACAAACTCATGTCAATAAACCTCAGGGATAACCTGTCAATGATGTTGGTATGGCACAAACAATTTTAAAAGCTGAAAACTTTAGAATTTTATCCCAATGGCTACTTACACTGATGAACCAACACAGGTTTTCTTGACACCCATGAAAATGACAGTCACAGAAGCAAAGCAGGGAAGTCAACATCACTCACCCTCCTGTAGGAAAGCATTGTCCCAACAAAAGGCAGAGGTTTGGGGCCAGGAATCCCTAGCTTCTTAAAAAGTCCATGAGTAGAAGTTTCATAGCTAAAATATGAAGGAGAAAACCAGATCATAGGCATATATATATATATAGTCACACATTCACAAACATGAATCATAAATACACACATTCATATGCACATATATAGATATTGATACATGTACATATATATTCACACAGGTCCTAACTTATTCACATTATTGTCACAATATATATGAGTATATACATGTGTATATGTGTTTATGTAAAAATATATAGTCTTGATGCAAATAGTGACAGTACTAGACTCTATCCTGTGAGGAAACAGGTGAGCAGAATTTAACATTAACACTTAGAGTCATAATACCCTTCAAATTCCAAATTACTATAAACTTTTAGGGTAATATTTGATGTTTCTAATCCTAGAGTATGTATACTATGTAGAATATGTAATACAATTTTATAAGCATGAGTTTGAATGTTACTGAGGGGCTCACAGACTTAGGAAGTAAGCACAGATAACCAGTATGCATAACTTCAAATGCAAGATCCACAAGATCCCTGAGGAATATTATATAAGCAGTGAAGAGTGAGTTTGTTCAGCAGAAGAGGATAGCTAACCAGTTGAGCTTCCTGATAAGACTCTCTGACCTGTCTTGTTTCACAGCATGCGAACTGTTCAGAGCTTCCAGCATGCAGCTTTTGGGATGGAGAGAAGGCTCAGCAGTTAAGAACATTTGCTGCTCTTGCAGATATATCAGGTTCAGTTCCCCCCACCCATATGCCAACTCACAACAGCCTATAATTCCAGTTCCTGAGAATCCAATGCCTTATTCTGACCTTCATATTTATCATACATGTAGGCAAAACAGTAACATGCACAAAAATCATTTTTTAAAGATACAGCATTTGAGAGTCACCATTTGTTCAGGTGTGGCATTTTGATGATGCAGATGCCTTTGAGCCATTCATGCTCCTAGAAGTAATATTTAAAAGAAATTACTGTCATAATGCCATAAACTTTTGTCTCTCTAAAGCAGCACTGATGACATATAAAAGTCATGGGATGTTTTCTTCCATTTTCTCAAGGATAGTTGAACCACACAATGAGTTACCCAAATGATATCACAAGACAACAAACTACATAAGGCATCATATTTCTGTCCTGTTTCTTCCAAGGCTTTCTGTACTGAGTAATCAGCTACAGGCACTTAGTTAACTGACTTGGTAACCCAACAATCTCTAATGATGAGTCTCTCTGGACAAACAGGCTGGAGGCAGAATAACCTTTAACATCTCAAGTGTAGTTACTGTAGAGTTCTAGATAATTCAAACCTTGCTATCCTAATGTGACAAACAAATTACAGACCAATAACACAAAACAAATCAAGAGAAATACCTGAATAACCATTTGAAGCCTAGTCTTAATCTCAAAACATTGGCCTCTTAAACAACAGATTTTTAAAAATCATCTCTGTCAGTATGAATTTCCATTGGAAATTTTGTTATCTAACAGGGAACAAGGCCCTAAGAATCATCCCAGTTACTGGGATACAAAGGAGAAGAGTCAAACCCATTACTCACAAGTAAAGCAGCACCAGGATAGTAGACAACAGTGCCCATGTTTCCATGGAAAAGTTTGGAATCAGATCCATTGCCCTTGTCTTTCAACAAACCTATTCTCTGACTCTTCCTAGCAGGTAAAGACCTGAGTTCCCCTCCTGAGTCCAGTTGTGTATCTGTGATGCCAATCTTCAGTATTTATGCACTAGGACAGAAGTTGGAACAGTCCATTTTTCCAGTAGAATGATGGACTCTGTATCCTAATTACTGAAAAAAATGTTTTCTCTTCACTTGACAGTTAATAATTATCCACATTGACCCAGATTTTGACTTTTTCATCGTTATTTTCTGCAGGAAATTAATAAATGACTAAACAGATGCTCTAGGTAAGACCAAAGGTCATGAATTCTTCAACAAAATATATAGTAAAGTGTTTGATGAAAAATTTTCATTGAATGTTTATGTGAAAGCCTGCACTGCAAAGCTCATTAAATACGTGAACACGAGCTCCATTTGTAAATGTTTATACATATAAAAATTCCAGATCTCTGGAACATTTTGAATACATTAGAAAGTGAACTATCACATTTCATAACAAAGTTTGAACAAAAAAATACCATAAATAATTCATCCTCAGATAAGCTAAAATTTCTCATGCGTTTCTTTTATTATCTTTTTTTGCACAATTCATGTTTTCTGTACCTATTCATCTTATACTATGTTATTATTAATGGAATAGTCTTGATATTGCTCAATATTGTGTTCCCAGTCCCAGTGTCCTGGTGCATAGGCAGTAGGGAAAACAACAATAAACATAATATAAAAATAAACCTTTTATGAAAAAATATGATGTTTGTGAACATATTTCCTTTTCACATTTTTATGGTATTGTTTTCTTTCATTTCCATAGTAATCTACATTCTGTGCATCATCTGTAGTTGAAAAAGTGTGGCATCTTCTATTTTGGACTATTGAAAATGCATCACATATGCACTCTTATTGTACCACCTGTGAATCCATAGCCTGTAAGATATTTAACAAAATCAGCATTATCACTAATCCCAGAGATTACAAATAAACACTCACCAGCTCTTTCCATTTCACCTGCATGTCTCTGGTGGTTTCTGAACACTGGCTTGAGAGATGAGTGTGAGTTCACAGTGCAACATAGTCACTTCTCAGTCAGTTTACTGGCGTTCTTCTTCCAATTTGTTGTTGTGTTGTTGTTGAGGTGGTGGTGGTGGTGATGGTTTTGTTTTGCTTGTTGCTATTAGAAGATCATGTAAAATTTCTATCATCATATTTTGTACATTGAAAAATTATTTCTCAGAGATTCATTCGATAAAACTCATAGATTTCCTTACAAAGTTCCATAGAACTGTCATCTGAGGCAATCCTGCAGTTATTGAGTGATTCTACAGAATCAGAGAGTACATGCATGTCTCTCTCTGGTGTCTCTCTTATTCGCCCGTCTCCCTCCATCTATCCTTCCTCTCTCTCTCTCTCTCTCTCTCTCTCTCTCTCTCTCTCTCTCCATGTGTGTGTATATGTGTGTGTGTGTTTACACAGAAGGAGAGAGAGAGAAACAGAGATAGAAAGAGAGGAAAGAGATGGACAGACAAATGAAGGATAAAGAAAAAAGCGAAATAGAGAGACAAAGAGGAAAAACTTCAGAAATGAAATGTAAAGTTTATTGTTCTAAGTTCTTTGACACAAAGACTGATGTAATTCATACGAAGACTCCTATAGGATAGATCTTTAAAAATTAAAACAAAAAACTTTCAAAACCTTGTTAATATTAGAATACAAAGTTCAGGAAAGAATACATCTCTGACCCAAGATTAAGTGCAAGTAGAGCTAGCATTGAAGTCTATACATTCTAGCTCTATGTCAGATCTTTATTTAAGACCCTACAGGATGAGTGGGAGTATAGCATGTAAGCCTAGACCTTCTGAATACCTAATACTCCAAACTTGGTCTGCTTCTTAGGGACAAAGTGATAGTTCCTAGAAATCTAATTGATGAGGGTTGTGATGCTAAGAATTGATATCCATTTTCTCTTCAGGCCCTGAAAGATAAAACTTTTTATAAATTTATAGCAAAGGAGTGAAGGTGAATTGTATTATGAATGCTCATTCACTTCTGCATCCCAGAGTCTCTATCCCATGATCAAGGAACTACTAATATGTTTCTAGAACTTCTCAGATTATTTTGAAGTTTTTCATCAGATTAAGGAATTATTAATGGGAATAGATTCCCTTTTCCAAAGCAGCTATCTGCCAAGAAACAGCTTTCCTGAGAGACTGGTGTCAAAGAGAGGCTAAAACAACAAAATGAAGTCAAATGAGGGGCCTAACCTGGTATCCTATGTTCTTCTCAAGATGACTCCATAGATAGCTCTCTGTAGATAGCTCTTGGCTTTGTAGACTACTTGAGACAGCTTTTCAGAATACTCTATCTGTGTGTGTCTCTCTGTCTCTCTCTCTCTCTCTGCTTCTCTTGTCTCTCTCTCTGTCTCTCTCTGTCTCTCTCTGTCTCTCTCTCTCTCTCTCTCTCTCTCTCTCTCTCTGACTTGTTTTATTCTCGACAGCTTTTTATTACTAATCTAAAACACTATCTAGTTGCAACTCTGCTCTCTTCTAGTAAAAAACCCAAAAGTTCTCTAGATAGCTCATGGGTTTTCTGACCAAAATCAGAGAAGCTGCTATAAAACATTCTTGAATTTTCTGACCAAGTCAGAAATTCTGTTAGAAAAATTCCAAAACTAATTATTAGGGTTTCCAATCAAAATCAGGAAGCCAGAAAACCTTCTAAAAGAGTCATGTTTGGCCTTCAGACAGTCTTCTCTGAATAGCTGCTTGTAGCAGAAACAGCAGGGCTCCCTCTATGTAAACACTGGGGCAGTGAAGTTGCACAAGCATCTCCTGAAGGAGGACTTTATTGAGGACTGTCTAAGACAGCAAGGATTACTGGTGCAAATAATGCTAGTTCCTGAACTGCTGTTTAGAATAGATACTTTCTTGGGACCAATGAGGTCATAAGTGGAAGGTATTAAAGGAGCTTTGCAGTAGTGCTCAGATGACCTTGCTGCAGCATTTCTCACCTGCTCTTGAGATCTGTGTCCTTGACTCTGAGCCAACTCAGAGATAGCAGTAGGGGATTAGTAAAAGAAAATTAATTACTTAGGCTCTTTTTCTTCATCTCAGGGGCCTGCTACCTGGCCAGACAATAGACATTGAGCTCATTAAGTCTTTGTGAGCTAGAGTGAAAGGGAAAGAAAAGTCAGACACACACACACACACACACACAGAGAGAGAGAGAGAGAGAGAGAGAGAGAATAAAGCAGAAAAGGGCTACACTGAACCTTTAGTTTTATTTTCAACTGTTTATAGTTTTTAGACAAAAATCCTCTATGTAAGAAAAAAATTATCTCATAGATAGATGTCACACAAATGGGAGTTACAATATAATGTAGATTATTACTTCAAAGTAGTGTTTCATTCTAAAAGTTCATTATAAGTTCAAAGCAATAGTTTTATGTGGCTTTGCTTTATTATAGTGCACACCTGTGGCCTCTTTTTTGGATCTGACCTAGAATGAATGCTTTTTCTTGACCATAATTTGTTCCAAGCCTATTTTTCTTTTCCTAATGCAATTAGCTTGTGATACAAAACTCTACTTGCAAAAAAAAAAAAAAAAAAAAAAGACTCTACTTTTTTTTAACAGGGGGTTTAAAAATTACTAGAATCAATTCTATAAAATCATTATTAGAAATTATGAAACCATCAATTCATCTAAACAGCATTATTACATGAAAGTACATCTTCATATCGATATGCACATATTTACCCAATAGGATAATAGTGACTGGAAAGTGCGGGAATAGGGTCCACAGTGGAGGAGTCCTGGAGGCTTCTAGGTGGCAAGTCCCACATACAGGAGAAAGGTCTGGAGTTCCAGAGGCTGGAAACTTTGGTGACAGCAGGCTCCAATGATACGAGGAAGTCCTTGGTTCCAAGAAGGTTTTATTTTCATGGCGGGTGGTGGATGGATCTGGATGTACCCATTCTGAAACTCAGGGCAGACCTGAGTTAAATAGGGAGGGAGAAAGGGGGAGGTTCTAGGGAAGGTTTAATTGGCTCTGCCCTCTGGCCTTCATTAGTATGTAAATCTCTCTAGAGCCTGAGGCCTCTACTCACACCCTCTACCTGTGCACTTTGGGAGGGGCTATAATGGCCTACGTGACTGAACAATGTAGGTCCATGGAGATTAGACTGCTTGTCAGGACCCTGGGTTCTGGGGACATGGCTGAACTCCTGCCGTTTCTCCCTTGGAGTCTCGGGGTTCCAGGCCCATGCCCAGCCATGAACCAAGATACCCTTACTCAGTCCCACAGGAAAGCCATATCAGTAGCAAGATCCAATCATGGTTTGAAGTCTCTGGGGTCCATGTCTCTCAGAGGGCACCCATTGCAGTCATGCAAAATGGTGAGCCATCTCCAGAAAACTCACTTGTTTACAATAGTCTTTCCAACATGGTTCCTTTCAGAAAACTTTATTTATATACTTTGACTCAGTGCCATATACATGGTTGACAAACATATCATCCTTGAATATTGGTCCAAGTTGCCTAGGGTATATAGCTGAACCCTATATTAGAGTTGCATATTGGGAACAGTTTTAATGTTAGATCAGGAGATCCCAATGGTGCAACCATTATTAATGGTTGCTCATTTCTTCAAGGATTAGGGTCTATGATCTTACTTTATAAAAGGGGGAAAAGACGAGCAAAAAGTTAAAAAATAGAACTCTCATATGATGTAGCCATCTCCTGCTGGTCATATAATGACATAAGTGTGTGTGGAAAACATACATACTCCCATGTGCATTGAAGCTATTTTTAAAATTCCAAAAGTTTTAGAGGAGTAAGCTTAAAAGTTCTATTATGAATGAATAATATATGTCTGAAAATTTGTTTACCCTAAGTTTAACAGCATACATTATATATGTATGAAAACCACACTGTACTTACTGATATGTAAAATTTTTGTTTTTAAAGTATGGCTTAACCTTAATATTTAAAATAAGGAGGTAAGAGAGCTGAAACAATGGTTCAGTGTTTAAAAGTTGACATGTTCTTGCATAGGACCAGGGATTAAGACCCATCCTGAGGTGGGGCTAGGGCTTCATAGTATACTGTAACCTTAGCTTCATGGATCCCAGTACTATCATCTGGACTTTATGAGCACCAGTACTCACACATGTACATAATCACAAAGAGACATACATTAAAACATTTAAATACAAATACATTATTTTAAAAATGAACAAAAGTTACCATTTCTTTTCCTAAAATGATAATTATTCTATTTAAACATTACTTTCCAGATATTTTAATTCACCATTGGCAGGAAAAAAAAAACCTTCACTTCCAAACCTATTATTTTATAATTTTTCTGAAAGAAATTCATTTTACATGATCTGGTGCTGTTCAGTCTGTTTTATTTTCAGTTTTTAATTTTTTTGAGATATAATATGTCTATGTAGCCCAGGCTTGCCTATAATTCTCAGTCATCTTGCCTAAAAAGCTAGGAATACAAGTATGTCAAACTTGCCTGGTGATCTAAATTAAATTTAAGCCTCTTGTGGCTTAATGTGGGCACAGGGCTTTTCCAGGTATTCAGACTTTGTTATATATAGCTTAACTTCAGAATAAGAAAGTCCATAGGTAAAAGAGGCAGGCCTGGGTAAACTTCTCCCCCCCTCAGAAGTCACTATTAATACAAGTATTCTAGTTCCATGGAACATTTCAAGATACTCACCCCCAAACTACTGATGAGATCTGGAAATGACAAAGTTTCATCTATAAGGATATGGTTCAGGGTTAAGATTGGAGAACACAGATTAAAGTCCAGAACTTCTTCCTGAGCAAACACATGTGAGAAGGGAAGGGGTGAACCCAGAGAAATCAGAACCCAGGGCTGTTCAGAACCCAGAGAAATCAGGATCAAGAACAGAAAAGACCATCACCACTGGACATACAATAGGTGTTTACTCAGGACAGCAGTCTGCTGTCCAAAGCTGGTAAGTGGACATATGTGTTTACCACTAGCTCTGGCACCCTAATGAGATTTCTGGACTTAAATAAGTATTAATCTTGAAGTATGGCTAGTTCTGCCTTTGTGACTCTCTCTGAACACACAACTGACTTTTTACCTTCCAAAACATTTCATTCAGCAAAGATTAGATTTTCTTCAGCTGATGATAAACTCTCAGATTTCTAGAGACAAAGAGTCTCATCAAGGTAATCAAAGATAGATCATATCTACTGATATGGAGCCACAAAGACAGATATTTATTCTGGAAACATGCAAGAGCCTTTCCATATTGATGAAAATTACATAATAACATTTTTTTATATTATGTATGCATCCAGGGGAAATTTCTAAAAGCAGAGCATTGTTACTATATTCAAAGCCTGAAGTGTAGTCAGACTCATGTGGTTCAGGTCATCAGTGGTTGCTGGATTTTGTACCACAGAACAAATACAATCTGATCTTCATCTAGGCCAACTGAATCAGCAGAACCTGTGGCTGGAGATTTCCATCTAAATATCCAGTGAATAGGAACAGCCCCACAGTGGTGATGATAGTCCCTGGAAATACAGGGTGCTAGTCTACCATAAAGAACAGCATAGATGTGGTCAACCAGCCAGAGATCTGCAAAGTCTTCAAACATTCATTTTCCACTGGGCCTTACCCTTTCAGTTTTGAATTTACAAGTTTGGAGTAGGGCAATATATTTCTAAAGGTCTTACACTACCCACTACTTAGTGTTTAACTGAGCTGAGCTTCTGTGCAGATTAAAACCCAGGAGGGAGGACAACGCTTGTCAGGAGCAGTGTGGTACACATGAATCACAGCTGGGGAAGTGCAATATTAAGAAAGATGACATTTAGCCATGATTGAATAGCATTGCTAACTTTATTCTGTGGATACATTTTTCTGTGTGTTCCATGCTCAATGCTTCTTCTACTGATATTTTCTTTTTCCTGCTAAATTAGTGCATTTATTAGAATAAGGCCAGTCACCACCAATATAGCTTCTTATTTAGCATAATTTCTGTGATAGTCCATTCTGTAAGACTAGTAACCTTTGCTTACCCAGTGAGATTGTTTACAAAAAAATCACACCACATAAAAGTTGTTATTTTGATTTGAGAAATGTAAGTTTCCTTTGGCACTCTGTATTTCATCTTCACTGATGCTGTGACTATACAGACTATGCTCTGAGTATCTTTAACACAATTGTCTCGGGTTATCTAAGATTTATGTAGTTCACAGATCTATTAATGCTCTATACACTCAAACCTTTGTAATGAATAGTTATTCAAAGTGGTTCCAACTATATTTTAATAATAATTATTTCATTTTTCCTAAGGGATACTAGTCTTCATTTTATTTATAAAATTTATTTATAAAATTTATAAAAATAGACTCCAGGGTCTGGCTAGGTGTTTCCATGGTTGAGAACACTTACTCTACCAGGCAGAAGAACTTCATTTTGAATATCATCAGCACACACATAAAAAACCAAACATACCTGAACATCATTGTAAGCCTAGCATTTGAGTTCCAAGATAGGAGAATTCTAAAGTTCTCTGGCTACCCAGTACAGCAGAAAGGACAAGCTTCCAGGTCAATAAAATACCCTGTTTCAAGGAAATAATACAGAAAATAATAGAAAAAAAAGACATCACAGTGGCATAGAAATGTGAACCTTGATCAGTCAAGTATCTGGATAGTCAGCTCTGTTGATGTCTGCAAGACATCCTGTTCGCACCCCTAAACCATTTATTACATGAATTTACAACACACACACACACATCACACTGACATGCATTCTATATGTACACACATACATACTACATTTACACACATACCTTACTAACATATTTATACACATGCCATGCCCATACACAATCATATGCACCTACATACACTCATATATACACCACTTATACACTAACACACACACATTGCACTGACACACATACTATATGCATACACATACATACTACATTTATACACACACACACCATACTAACATACACACATTCCACACCCATACACAATCACATGTACCTACATATACTCATATATACACCACTTATACCCTAAAACACAAACACACAAATACAAACTCTAAATATACCACTTATATATAGGCCAACACACAAACACACTGAAAACACCACTCATAAATATGTACACACACAAAGACATGCATATACACACAACAAATATATTACTCACATGCACACACACACTCACATAACTCAAACATACACCACTCATACATTCACACATACATAAACACAGGCACACTATTTTTTAAGTAAGCAAAATAAAAGTTTAAACATCGCACACTTGCCTGTCTTTAAAGGAGTATTAGATAATTGTTATCCTAATAAAGGGAGGAAATAAAAGTGAAGAAAACATGTAGATGTTTTTCAAAATCAAGCTTGTCATCCAGGGGCATATTAAACACACTATGCCGTACTGGGAGAACATGCTTTCTATCCAGATTACATAGCTGTGGTACTTTTGTAAGGATGAAATGAGGAGCAGATGGGGAAAGAATAGTGTACACTTAAGGAAACTAGATTAAGCCAGTTGTAGTGGCATACACTGGTAGGATTTGCTGAAGGAGGCAGAGTTAGAACGGTCAGGAGTTCAAGACCAGCCAGGGCAACACATTTTTTAAAAAAGAAAAGGAAACTGGATTAAAATGACTTTTCCATTTTACCTCATTGTTAGCAAATGAAAACCAAACCTGGTATGACTCTGAATTATTTTTCCTGTTCTCTGTAGAGATTTGTGATCTTTCTTTCAGTTGATCCTCTTCTAAATCCTGATTTATACTCACCTCCATAACCTAAAAGGTATGCTCTGGACTAATGAGATGGCTCAATAGGAAAGATACTTGCTACCAAGCCCCCCAAAAAACCTGAGTTAAAACTCTAAGACCCAAATAGTAGAAAGAAAAAAAAAGAATTCACACTTACAAGATTTCCTCTGATTTCTAAACAAATGCTTTGGCATGCTGGAGTCTACACATACGCACATCAACCACTCACTCACTTACCCAATCAATCAATGTAAAAATGAATGAAACAAATTTACATTCATTCCCTTCAAGTTTATCTGATCTGGAGATTGTGGCTCAGTCCATTTTCTCTATTTTTGCTGTATGTGAGACCACTAGCAGTACACTTTCCTTTGCTTAGTATTTCCTAGGCCACTGACTCTCACTCCCAGAAGAAACTGCAGGCTGAAATTGATGCAGCTTTGCCCAATAAAGTGAGGGGATAGGACCTGGAGATGGCAGTAGGGAGAAGCAATGACTTGAATAACTTCTTAACACATCCAGTGAGAAATTTTCAACAAAGTTATAGATTCCTTTTCCATCTTTATTTAAGAAGGTTCTAAAAAGAAAAATCAATAGGAAACAAACATCCGATGCTACTTTTAGTAAAATAACATAGTTATAGATGAATGTTGGTATGGTTTCTATCAAGAAACACCCATAAAATTACAGTGACATGGAAGTGTCAGCATTGGTTAGTCAATGTCTAAATAGTTCTGTTGATGTCATGCACTGTGCTGTTATCTGCTTTCGTCTGAGTGTGACTGGCCTTGGCTGGGCTGGCTAAGCAGATGGATTTGGTACAGTCCCACACAGAATGTTTCTACTCACAGGTAGTCTCAAGTTATACTCTATATAAGGTCTGTCCAAAAATCCTGTAGGGTGTGAGGTTGCCTAGTCTAATAACCTCCAAAGTCTATAAACCCTAGTCTATAACCCCTAAATATATAGCAGTCATTAAAAAATCTACCTACCAAAAATATCCCAGGGCCAGATAATTTTAGTGCAGAATTCTACCAGAATTTCAAAGAAGAGCTAATACCAATACTCCTCAAACTATTCAACAAAATAGACACAGAAGGAACACTGCCAAACTCATTCTACTATGCTACAGTCAACCTGATGCCTAAACTATACAGACTCAAGAAGGAAAGAGAAGTTCAGATGTATTTTTCTTATGAACATTGATATAAAACATTCAATAAAATAGTGGTAAACTGAATCCAGGAACACATAAAATGCATCATCCATCAAGATTAAGTAGGCTTCATCTCAGGAATGCAGGTATGCTTTAATATATGAAAATCCATCAAGGTAATTCATTATATAAACAAACTGAAAGAAAAAACACATAATTATCTCATTAGACACTAAAAAAGCCTTTGATAAAATTCAGCATGTTAAAGATCTTAGAAAAAATCAGGGATACAGGGCACATACCTAAACAAAATCAAAACAATATACAGCCAGACAATAGCCAACATCAAACTAAGTGGAGAGAAACTTACAGCAATTCCACTAAAATCATGGACAACACAAGGTTGCCCATTTTCTACCTATCTAGTCAATATAGTGATTGAAGTATAAAACAACTAATTGAGATGCAGAGAATACAAACTGGAAAGGAAGAAGTCAAAACATCACTATTTCTAGATGATATGATAGTGTAAATAAGTGACCCCCAAAATTCTACCAAAGAAATATTACAGCCTACAACAAACACCTTTAGAAAAGTGGCTTAATACAAAATTAACTCAAAGAACTCTGTTATCCTCCTTTATTCAAATGAATAAACATCACTATGTGATGTACAGCCAATAAGAAGTCTCATCCTTGAGAAAGGCTATTTCTCCCTTTTACAGCCATCATTAATTGCCTGAAGATTTTTGTCTAGGAGTGAGACAAAGTGAAATGATCATCATCAACATTAATATGTTTATTAATATTGCCATTATTCTGGTCTTGTTTATACATCCATTTCTAAGATAGACCACTTCACAGCAGATTTCCACCTTCTTACGGTCCCTGCACTGTAATGGCAGGAGCTGTAATGTACACATTATCTATTGGTACTGAGCTCTACATTATCAATTGATCTCTATATTGTATCTTGATCTCTATATTGTATCCAGCTATGGTTTCCTGTGATGGTCTCCATTTGATGTAAAGAGGGGCTTCTTTGATGAACTGTAGTAGCTATTTTATAAATGAATTGAATAGTTTCTTTATATATAATAAAAAGAAAGTATTTGCAATAAGATAAGAATTTTCTTAAAGGCTATAAAGATGGCTCATCAGTTAAGAGCTCTGCTGCTCTTTCAGAGGACCTCAGTTCAGTTTCAGACACTGACATCAGGAGACTCAAAAATACCTATCGCTACAAAAGACTACAAGAGTTCAAGAAGCTCTGACACCCTCTTCTGGCTCCCAGAGCACATGAACTCTCATGTACAAATCTTTACACAGATGCCTATACAAATAAAGTTCATGTTTTAAAGATACACATGGATAAAAATAAATTCTTTTAAAAGGAGAGATTTTCTTCATCTATATTTTATAGACTTTCATGTACATGTATAGCTTTGTTGTGAAAAGTAAAACTAACTGTGGCATTTTGTTGTGTAATTGTCAATATCTATTAGTTATGGTTCTTGACATAAGAAGAAAAAGTGGTACATGATAATTTTGAGAATTTAAGGTCCTGGTTTGGGATTATCCTAAAGAATTGCTTCTCAATGGGATAATGAACAGCTTGAAGAATGTTGTGGGACCATGAAAGAATGGCTTGGTTTCTGGTGGAGCACTGGCTAGAGAAAGCAGGAGACCCAACAGGTATCCATACCTACAAGGGACGGTGTACATTTCACCACACTCCCAGACTCCAGGCTCCTGACACTCAGCCAAGACCTCCAATGATCACCATCTTTCAGTCACATACTGCTATGCCCCTACCAGCCCCTCCACAGATATAGGGCATGTCTCCAGGCCTCAACCTCAAGAGATTTCCATATTAATGAGATACCTAAAGACCAGATGGTGTAGTTGATTAAGTATTTCTTTCCAGACCCTGCGTCCTCCCTATTTAAGTCAAGCACACCATGAGAGAGAGGAGGGTGCAGCCACATTCATTCACTTTCTGCCATGATAATAAACTTTAAGAAACCATGAACTTCCTCGTGTCTTTGGGGCCTGCCATGGAGAACCATGGGGGGCCTCTGATTATCAAGCCACCACCTAATCTCCCATGGAAGACTTCTCTACGTTCTAGCCACAGAGGCCACCGATTCAAGCAAGCTGCTGACCCAGCCAAGTGAGTGCAGTAACAAAGAGTCTCTGATCCATGGGGCGCTGTCAGGGATTTGAGTGCTGTCCCTGTGGGACCTTCAGACTGAGAACTCTCCATGCCCAGGTGGAGCACCAAGTAGTTTGTCAGTCCAGCATCCACCTGGTGATATGTAGAAGGAGCTCAGTCAAAGTCCCATGCTTCTGCTTCACAGAGACGCAGTTCTAGCCGCCTGGGGCAGCAGACACATGGGAACAACAACTCTGCCTAACAGGACCCACCTGTGCACATACACTCAAGCTAACAGCCCCACAGAATGTGAGTTATTAAAATGCTAAGGTTTTTTTATCAATAAGATTTATTATGTGGTGCTCCAAACAAAACACCACAGTAGTGCTCCATAGATAAAAATTAACTCTGTCCCTCTGCCTTCCACTCCCTTCCTTGCTTCCATACCTTCTCTTTTGTCTTCCTCCCCACCCTCCAGGCACATGCTACATATGATGCCCTGGTACAGATTGAGAACATGGACATGGTAGTGAATGAAACTCTCAGATTATATCTAGTAGGTGAAAGACTTGAAAGATTCTGTAAGAATAATGTTGAAATGAATAGTGTTCATTCCCAAAGGGACTATGATTGTGGTACCAACCTTTGCTCTTCACAAGGACCCAAAGTGCTGCCCAGACCTTGAAGAATTTTGCCCTGAAAGGTACAAGGATATGGGAAGGAGAAAATATCCTGATCCAGACCAATTAAAGCATGATATGTTCTCTCTTGGTATTGAAGATATTTGTTGCAACAACAGTCTCTCTCTGTCTCCCTCTCTCTGCCTTCCTGCCTGCCCACCCGTCTTTCTGTCTATCTGTTTGTCTATGTAAACTTTTAGGAAAGCATAGCATCTTCCATAATTTCCTTGGCACTATCTTTTGTATGCATTGTGTTTTTCATTCATCTCAGGTTTTACTTGCCATGCCCATCAGCTGTCCCCATCACCTTTAGAGAGCATCTGAATCTCCCATTTCACTATAGTTTTCCTCCTAGATCTTCTCCCCCGGGTTTAATAAATTTCCTTTTTTTTTTCCCCCCCTTTTTTTTTCCCCCCCCCCCCGGGTTTTCCCCCCCAAAAAAAAAGGGGGGGAAAAAATTTTTTTTTTTGGGGGGAAAAATTAAAGGTTTTTAAAAAAAAAAAAAATTTTTTAAAAATTTTTTGGGGGAAAAAATTTTTTTCCCCTTTTTTCCCCCCCCCCCAAAAAAAATTTTCCCCAAAAAGGGGGAAAATTTTGGGGGGAAAAAAAAAAATTTTTTGGGGGGAAAAAAAAAGGGTTTTTGGATTTTTTTTTTAAAAAAAGGGGCCCCCCCTCTCTTTCCCCCCCCCCCCTTCCCCCGCCCTTTTTTTTTTTTTTTAAAAAAAGGAAAAATTTTTCCCTTTTTTTTTATTTTTTTTTTTTTTTCCTTTTTTTTTGCCCCCCCCCCCTTTTTTTTAAAAGGGAATCAAAATTTTCCCCCTTTTTTTTCCCCCTTTTTCCCTTTTTTGGTTTTTTTGGGGGGTTTGGGGGGGGTTTTTTCCCTTTTTTTTTGGGGGGGGGGGGGGGGCCCCCCCCTATTTAACCCCAGCCCCCCAAAAAAATTTTCCCCCCCCCCCTTTTTTAAAGGGGTTTCCCTTTTTTGGGGATTAATTATTTTTTGGAAAATTTTAAAAAAATTTTTTTTTCCAAAATTATTTTTTTTTTTTTTTAAAAAAAAAAAAAAAAGGGGGGGGGGCCTTTAAAGGGGGGTTTTTAAAAAAAATCCCCTTTTTTTTTTTTTTTTTTTTTTTTTTCCCCTTTTTTTAAAAAATTTTTTTTGGGGGGAAATTGGGGGTTTTTTTTTTTTTTTTAAAAACCCAACCTTTGGTTTTTAAAAAAAAAATTATTTTATATTTTTTTAAATTTTTAAAAAAAAAAAATTTTTTTTTTACTAAAAACCAAAAAAAAAAATTTTATTTTTTAAAAAAGGGAGGTTTTAAAAAAGGGAAATTTTTTTAAAAAAAAAAAAACCAACCTTTTTTTTAAAGGGGTTTTCCCCAAAAAAAAAATTTTTTATTTTTTTTTTTCCCCTTGGTCCGGGGGGAATTTTTTTAAAAGGGGGGTTTTTTTGGGAATTTTTTTGCCCCTTTTTTTGGGGAAAAAAAAGGGGGGCCCTTAAAAACACCAAAGGGAAAGGGTTTTTTTTGGGGGGGGGGTTTAAGCGGGGGAAAAAGGGAGGGGGGGGGCCCCGGGTTTTTTTTGGGGCCCCGGGGCCCTTTTTTTTTGGCCCCTTTTTCCCCTTTCCTTTTTTTTTTTTTTTTGGGGGTTTTTCCCCCTTTTTTAAAGGGGTTTTTTGGGGGGGTTTAAAAAAAAAAGGGGGGGGGAAAAAAAAAAAACCCCCCAAAAAAGGGGTTTTCCCCCGGGGTTATGGGGGCCCGAAAAAAAACCCCGAAAGGGAAAAAACCCCTCCCCCGGGGTTTTTTGGGAAAAAGGGGCCCAAAAAAAGGGGGAGGGGGGAAAGGGAAAAACCAAAGGGGCCCCCAAAACCCTTTTTAAAAAAATTTTTTGGGGTTTTTGGGCCCCGGGCGGGCCCCCCCCCCCTTTTCCCCCCCAAGCCCCGGGGCCCTTTTTAAAAAGGGAAAAAAAGGGGGGGTTTTTTTAAAAAAACCCCCCCCAACCCCCCCCCTTCCCCGGGGAAAACCCCCCGGGCCCCCCCCCCCCCCCAAAAAATTTTTTAAAAAAAATTTTTTTTTTAAAAATTTTTTTATCAAAAAAAAATTTTTAAAGGGGAAAAAATTTTTTTTTCCCCCCGGGGGGTTTTTGGGGGCCCCCCCTTTTTTTTTTAAAATTTTTTTTTAAATAGGTTTTTTTTGTAAAAAAATTTTTCCCCCTTTAAAAAATTTTTTTCCCCCCCCAAAAAAAAATTTTTTTTTTTTTAAACCCCCCAAAAAAAAAAAAATTTTTAAAACCCCCCTTAAAAAAAAAAAAAACCCTTTTTAAAAAAAACCCTTTTTTCCCAAAAAATTTTTTTTAAAGGGGGGGGTTTTTAAAATTTTTTTCCCTTTTTTTTTTTTGGGGGGGGGGGTTTTTCAAAATTTTTTCCTTTTTTTTTGGAAAACCCAATAATTTAATTTAATTTTAAAAAAAAAAGGGGGGGAAAAGGCCCTTGCCCCTTTTTTAAAAAAGGGACTGTTTAATTTTTTAAAAACTAAAAAATTTAAAATTTTTTTGGCACCCTTTTTTTTTCTTTTTTTCCCTTTTTTTTTTTTTCCAAAAATTTACCCCCCCCAAAAAAAAAACAAAACCCCGGGAAGGTTTAAAAATTGGGGTTTTTAAATTTGGGCCGGGGTTTTTTTTTAAAATTTTTTTTTAAAATTTTTTTGGGGTTTTTTTTTCCCCCCCCCCTTTTTTCCCAAGGGTTAAAAAAAAAATTTTTTTTTTTTTTTTTTTTTTTAAAAAAAACAAACCCTTTTTTCCCCTTTTTTTTTTTAATTTTTTTTTTTTTTTTTTTTTGGGAAAGGTTTTTAAAAAAACCTTTAAAAAAAGGGGAAAAAAAGGGAAAAATTGGGCTTTTGGGTTGGGTTGGGGGTTTTAAAAAAAACCGGGGGTTTTTTTGGGTTGCTTTTTTAAAAATTTTTAAAAAAATTTTAAAAAGGGGGTTTTTTTTTAAAAAAAAAAAGGGAAAAAATTTTTTTAAAAATTAATTAAAAAAAGGGGGGAAAAAAAAAATTTTTTTGGGGGAAAAATGTCTGTCATGTAAGCAGGAAGAAAATAATTTTGAATTAAAAAGGGTGGGATATAAAAAAATCAAGAATGGACAATTTTATGCCTTGGGAACACCACACACACACACAAAACGTAATGTAATAAAAATACAAGGGATTTCACATTTAACCCCCAAAAATAAAAACCTTTCAGGAACTAACACATTTTACTTTGAAAAGCTTAATTTGGGGTTTTTTACCCCTCCTTTAATTAGGTATAATATGGGCTGTTTTGGATAGCCCCAGCCTTGTTTTTGAAACATAGGGTTTCCCTTTTCCCCGGGAGGGGCCCGCAGAGGGGTTTTAATCGGGACCGGGGAAACTTTGCCCCTTAAATTTCCCAAATTTTTTTTGGGAAAATAAGGGGTAGAGCCAGTGATTTTGGGGAGGTTTGAAGGGGAGGGGGAGGGAAGAGGGGAAATTCCCAAAATAAGAGGTAGCTTTACCCGAGAGGGAGAAAGAAACAACAGAGGAATTTTGAAGGGAGGAAGCTGATGGGCGGAGGAAGGGTTGAAAGTGGAAGGGGAAAACAAAATTTTCCTGGAATTTAAAATGTGAGTTATAAAGGGGCCTAATTTTTTGGGGAATAGAGTAGTGTAAATTAAATCTGCTCAATCTAGATGGGCAATTTTACCTTTAAAAAAAAGAGTTTGATTTCCTTTTCTGGGTTTTTTTTGGTGGGAGATTTAAAAGCAACATTGGCCTGTTCTATTCACCCGGAGGACTCTTGTATATCTGGGGGAAAGAGATTTGTCATTTCCTGAGACTAAAACCCAGCCAAGTTCATGGCCAATCAAAAACAAAAGGTCGTAGTCTACCAAGGGTCTAATAAGGAGGCATACTCTTGTGAAATTTGTCATGATGACTGTAGTGGCTTGTGTTCTTATGCTAATTATGTTACTTAAAAAAACCTGATTGCAGTATTCCTCATATAGGATTAAAGGAAGCCTGTCCCAGTTGATTTTCCTCTGGTCAATATAGTTACCAGTCAAATGGCAAATGGCTGGACAAGGAGACAAAGGTAGACTTTTAGGATTCCCAAGAAGGGATTGAGGAAGGAGGAATGGCAGAGGATGGCCTTTTGGGGTATCAATGCAAGGAGAGGCCCTTGGTACTGTGAAGGTTCAATACTCCAGTATAAGGGAATGAAAGAACAGAGAGGCTAGAGTTGGTGGGTGGGTGGGATAACACCCTCTCATGAAAGCAGGGAGAGTGGGGATAGGATAGAGGTTTTCCAGGGGGCAAAGTGGAAAAGGTGATAACATTTGAAATGCAATTAAAGAAAATAACCAATTAAAAAAAAGGAAATGTAGAAGAGAATTTAATTAAAGGTAAATACTGTAAATACATAGGAAAGGATGTTAATTCAAGTTATATAATGAGAAAGATATTAATCTCCACAGAAGGGATAATTTAAGTATACAGAGATGAATAAATAAATTGAGGCTTTTGATCTTAAATTGTAGGTCAAGAGAAGGAGATGGAGAATAACCTTATCTCAGACAAACAGTAGAAACTTAGGGCTTGATCATGAAAGAACAAGGCAGGACTTAGATAAGAAACACTATCTCAACAGATAATAATTTTTTAGGTTGCTTTAGTTGCTTAAATGGTTTAATTATCAAAATGCAAATGGTTATAATATTTAAAAATCCTCTGGAAGAGAGATCAAGCTACTAAATTGACTGAATCTATACCTTTGATGAATTCAGGCTACTGAACCAAGGACATGCTATTGTGAGAGAGAGGTTCTGTATTTCTGTTATTAGGAAAGAAGAAAAGACTTTCTTCACCTGCTCAAAAAAGAAACAAAAAAATTAATCCTTAACTGATCTTGTATAATCCATACAAATAGCTTAATAGTACTAAAAAATTGATTGTAAGATTCATATATTACAGAATGTACAGCTCTGCAAAGATTCATTCACAGGGACACTGAAATGGCCTGCTGTTCGAGCTATCTGCTTCCCAAATCAGCTTCAAGAATAGCTGCTGATTCCTGATGGACTCAGTTCATCCAGCCTTTCAGACATATCCAGTTACAACTTCAATCATGTCCTAAGACTTCTAAACATACAGAGACTGGATAACAAATATTAAAGCTAGCTTTATTAAGTCTAACCAATTTTTCTAATTTCCCCACCCATCCTCACCTCATTAAAAATTTTGTCACCCCTATTCAGCAGGATTCTGTGAAGTTGTGGAGAGCCATCATCTCAATCCCTTGGGTTTCAGTATCTGGTTATGGTTATTTTATAAATTATAGATAGGTTATCATTTTAAGGGAAATTTTGGAAATGGTGATAATTTTGAACAGGGAAGAAACAGATGGGATGGATTGCTAAATTTATTCTTGAACAAAGCATTGTATAGGCATAATGTCACATAAAAATCTTTATAATTGATGCAAAATTGTTGTAATTTTATAATTCTAACAATTTATATAATTTTATAATTGATGCAAACTTATTATTTTATAATTATAAAAAATCATAATTATAAGAAGTTGTAGTTTCATACATTAGTACAGAATTTATATAGTGATACAAATTTAAAAATTTCATTGGTATAGGTATTTGTATATTGATACAAAATTTGAAATTAATATTGTCACTCTTTTGTATTTGCCAGGCTCTGGTAGGGCCTCTTAGGAGACAGATATATCAGGCTCCTGTCATCATGCACTTCTCAGCATCCACAATAGTGTCTGCCTTTGGTGACTGTTATGGGATAAATCCCCAGATGGGGCAGTCTCTGGATGACCTTTCCTTCAGTCTCTGCTTCACAGTTTGTCTCCATATTTGCTCCCATATATATTTTGTTCACCCTTCTAAGAAGGACCAAAATACCCACACTTTGGTCTTCTTGAGCTTCTGTGATCTGCGAGTTGTATCTTGGTAATCCAAGCTTTTGGGCCAACATCCACTTATCATTGAGTGCGTACCATGTGTGTTCTTTTGTGATTGGGTTACCTCACTCATGATGATATATTCTAGTTCCATCCATTTGCCTAAGAATTTCATGAATTCATTGTTCTTTATTCAAAAATTGAGGAAGAACATAGTTTTTGAGTTTTAAAACACTCATTTTTGGTTCTTTGTTGTATCATTACCAGAAAACGGCAACACTTTATAGATTGTATATAGGATGGCATACTAATATTCCATCCATGTCCCCGTACACTTCAATATGGCTTCTGTCTCGTTTCTGAGAGTCAGGCTGAATTTTTAATTCCAAATCAAGAGTTTAATATTAAAGTTTTCATTGAGTTTTTCATTTACATTATGAACTCTGATCTATTGTGCTCTTTTGTATTTTCTTCAATTCTGGTTTGTTCATGCAATATAAAATTCTGATTCTCCCCTACATCCACAGAAAGAACTTTACCCTCTATTCATGCTTTATTTTAAACATGAAGATTTAATAAAATCTCAAGAAAACAAAGGAGTTTATAAGACCCACACATGATATTGCAGATCATAATTTTTTCGATGAAGTTACCCTGAAGAGGGTAAAGTGCTATGATTATAAATTTATATTTTAAAGGATTTCACATGAATATTTATGCCCAAGTGCTTAGCCCTAATCTCACAAGATTCAGTGATGTGACTGAAAGCCTTCCTACTACTTGTTTACATAATCTGTGACCAAGGTGGGTATATCATGGCTCTCCTAATCTTAGCATTGTAGTATTCCTGAACCATATATCTGTTGTGTATAGAGACAAGAGGTTTTCCTTATGAAAACAAAAGAAACATTTACTGATCATAACAATGATATGCACTTCCCTTACCTGTTGGAAAATTACAAGTGACTATGGACTTGTGTCCTTCTAAAAGCTCCTGTATTGTTTAAGGTTAATTGGAGTATATAAAGGCTGTGAATGTGTCTTTCATTCAGGAACTCAATAACCAAAGGCAGGGTAGAAACCCTGGGCCCTGATTTAAATATTCAATACAATATAGGACACCTAATCATCTGGCAAAAACTCACTTTTAAAAAATTAGAGATTCCCAAATGGAAAATGCTTGCCATGTCCTTATGATTACAAGGCAGAGAGAACTGGTTTCTCAGCAGAGCCATGCACTGCTTCTTCAGGACAAGGACAAAATACATGCTAAATTTGCATACATAATCCTTGGGTTGATGGCATAAGCTAGGACACAGCTATTCCCCCATGCCAAGATGGAAAGCACACTGGGCAGTGGGATCAGGCTCCAGCCTGGGTATTCTCAAATGATATGAAAAAGGCAGCTCAGAGTGCAGAGAGCATACCTCCCATAATCAACAAAGAATAAAGAATAAATGGAAATATAAGAAGTCAATGCTATCAAAAGCAACTGGATGCTTTGAAAGTGGACTCGATGGAAATTCTGGGAATGCTTAGGATGGAATGGGATACATAGGGTAAATAGAAGGGAATTTAATTAAAGTTAAATAGGAAAGGATTCAATTCAATTTATATAAAGAAAAAGATATCCACAGAGAAGATATTAATCTCCATAGAATGGAGAAAATAATGGTAACTGCTTTAAATGATTTTAAGGCTACATGGGTAAATAAATAAACCCATACTTTTGATCTCATTGTGTAGGAAAAAAAGGCATGGACACTGATTTCTTGTGAGTCTGAAACCAATGTAATCTGTAAACAAACCTGGGTCAACTCAGGCTACACAGAGAAACCCTACCTCAATAAATAATAATAATGGTTTTAAATTGTTTTAATTATTTTTGATTGTCTTAATTATCAAAATGAAGGTGGATATAAGTTCAGTTGTTATAATTATATTACAAATCCTCTCTGAGAGAGTTCAAAATAAAGCAGGCCTAAAGAAAAAATCTTTAGTGACTTCAGATTACAGGGCCAAGTGCATACAATTTGAGAGAGAGGCTATGTATTCGTGTTGAAAAGAAAGAAAAGGGGTATTGGACTACTTCCAAAGTAAAACTGATCTGATATGATACAGAAAGGACTCCTGAAGACTTTGGCTGCTGCCAGAAAGGGAAAACAAATGAAGAAGTCCAAACAGGGGAGGTACCATGATTTGCTGAACACTTTACATGGGAACAGCCCTGAAACTGATTGAGATAAAAAAATGTCTCTAGTCAAAACCTCAGCTATATACAGCCTAAGCACCTTGATGGTTACAAAATCCTCAAAATTCATCATGCCATCCTTTCATATAGCATTAATGTAGAATTATTACAACTCCATTTTTGATCAAATTAACTCTTAAAAAACAGTTGTCATATAACAGGGACACATGCTCCACTATGTTCATACCAGCCTTATTTATAATGACTAGAAGCTTGAGAGAACCCAGATGTTCTTCAACAGAGGAATTGATACAGCAAAGGTGGTACATTTACACAATGGAGTACTACACAGCTATTAAAAACAATGAATTCATGAAATTCTTAGGCAAATGGATGGAACTAGAAAATATCATCCTGAGTGAGGTAACACAATCACAAAAGGACACACATGGTATGCACTCACTGATAAGTGGATATTAGCCCAAGAGCTCACAATCCCTAAGATACAACTCACAGACCACATGAAGCTCAAGAAGGAAGACCAAAGTATGGATGTGTTGGTCCTTTTTAGAAGAAGTAACAAAATACTCATGGGAGCAAGTACAGAGACAAAGTGTGGAGCAAAAACTGTAAGAGGGACTGTCTGAAAACCACCCCACCTGGGGGTCCATCCCATGTACAGTCACCAAATGCAGACACTCTTGTGGATGCCAGAAAGTGCATGGTGACAGGAACCTGACATACCTGTCTTCTGAGAGGCTCTCCCAGTACCTGACATAAACAGAGGCAGATGCTTGCACCTAACCATTGAACTGATCACAGGGTCCCCAGTGGACAAGATAGAAAGAAGACTGAAGGAGCTGAATGGGCGGGCAGCCCCATGGGGAGAGTGACAATACCAACCAACTAGAGCTCCCAGGATCTAAACCTCCAGCCTTGGAAAACAAGGGGAGGGACTCGTTCCTCTACCTGTATAGGTAGTTGAGGATGGCCTTGTCAGGCATCGGTGAAAGATGCCTTGGTCTCTGAAAGTCTGGATGCCCTAGTGTTGGGGAATTAGAGAGCAGGGAAGTGGGAACTGGTGGATAGGTAGGGGTATATCCTCATAGAAGTAGGAGGAGGTGTGATGGGATAAGGGTTTGGGAGGGGGAAATGAGGAGAGAAGATAACATTTGAAAGGTAAATAAATAAAATATCCAATTAAAAAACAGATAATGAAACTGGCAATTGTAGTCAAGCAGTTGAGACATTTTGTCAACAATTTATTATGGGGATTTCTTATAATCCCCAAGGACAAGGTATTATAAATTTAAAAGAATTTTAAAATTCTTTAAAAGAATATTTTCATAAAATAAAAAATTGGGAGGTATATCCCCATACACTACAAATTTATTTAAATCATGCTTTTTTATTTTATTTTTTTTAATTTGCATAGCAAGGAACATTCTGCTGAGTGTCTGTTACACTCCACAACTGGGCTTACTTATGTCTAGGTGAAAAGGAAGGATCCACTTACTGGCATATGATATGATCATGATCAGGTATGTAATATGGGGAAAAGGGCATGTTTGTGTTTTTTCTGCAGGATGCTGAAGAAGCATGGTGGCTACCAGAATGATTGGTGAGACATGTTTCTGAGACAAAGAATGATGCTGATCTGTGAGCTTGCTGAGTGCCCTGACAATAGTGACTGGGAAGCTGTATTAGACATATGTTCCTGACACACCTTTGCTTGCCTATAACCCAGATGGGATAAGCTGCCTTTCCTCAAGTTTTTAGACATTGTGAGACAGAGAATCAAAAAGAGAAATTATAATGACTCTTGTATTTTTCTTAAAGGTGACCAGATAATCTAACTCAATCATGTACTGGTCTAGAACTCAATCCAATATTGGAAATAACAGCTTTCATTTGGAAGGCAGTATCTGGACATTTTCAGAGACATATTTGGAAGTTAGCTACAGTTCTCTATGATGTTATGATACTAAAAGATAAAGTTGGGACAGGATCTGGATTTCAAACAATGGTTAATACATGTATTAAGGCTCTTAAAATTGTCAAGCTAAAATTGTTTTTTTTTTTTTCTCGTCTACAGTATTTATTGTAAGTTGCATTAACTGTACACTTTTTAATTGTGTTAGTGTGTTGAAATCAGACATGTCTGTTACTGGGGTCTGTCAACCAGCATTTGTCTTACTGCCCTGAGTATTAGAAAACCTTGATTCTCCAAAAAAGCTTGAAAGTGCTGGAAGAAATGAATTAGGCTTTAGGCAGAAGCAAGAGGGTAGTGGGCTTGATTATTGCTGGTATAACAGGTTTAATTACATTAATTGCTAGCACCACTACTTCTGCAATAGCTTTGAAACAATAAGTTAAGACAGCTACTTTTGTTAATCATCTAGATCATCTAGCAATGAAAAAATGTTACTAATGTGTTAAATATACAAGAGAATTTGTATAGGTTTTTGGAACAACAGATTGATGATCTATATCCTATTCAAATTGTTGGAAGGAGGTTCAGTGTTTAAAAGTTAGGAGCCATCTTGTGTGTCATGACAAATACCATTGGAGTTGTGTTACTTCTAAAATTTACAATGATAGTCATTATAATTAGAGAAAAGTTTAAAGACACGTGTAAGGTATTTGGCATAATTCTAACACTTCTCTGGATGTTTAGCTTTACATAGTGAGATTATGAATTTAAAGAATGCTGCTCTGTTGAGTTTTGATATTGCAGATAATGCTGATAAAATTATCCATGGCTTGAGGTCAGTATTTCCATTTTGGTTAAACCTCAAGAATGGCATATATAGCTTTATCTGGCTACTCCCTTTTGTCCAGGGAATACTTTTATTCCTGTCCATCATGTTAAAGCTTGTCTCTAACTATATCAACAGTTTGGTAGCCAAAGTACATGACTTGAAACTGAAAATAGACCCCCAGAGAGAGGTTTTAATTTAACAGGCTGGCAAGCCAAGGACAGGTAAGATTCTGCACAGAGCCTTACCAACCTAAGACATAAGTGCATTGCATTTAATAATGCATATTCCAGGATGGGTAAGGAAGGCATTCTTGTCAGAACAACCTAAGACTGACTTAGTCTGGTTTATGCAACAATAAAAGAGGGAGACATGGAGAGCTTTTGGGCTTCCTGGCAGAAATCTTGGCCAAGGACAAGGAAACGGTCTGCAGGCAGAAATCTTACATTAGGCTAGAACAAAGAAGTAACTTCAGGCAGAAATCTAAATCTTAGGTTAGAATAAATAAGTAATTACAGGCAGGAATCTAAATCTTAAGCTAGAACAAAGAATTGGGCTTCACACATGAAAATGACTTTGGTCTAGGACAAGGAAGTAGGCTCAGATATTTTGGTCATCCTGATAAGCCCTTAGAAATAGTGATCACAGGAGTGATCACATGACTCTTTTTATTGTCCTACATGTTCTTTGACTATCTGGGTTTATTGTCTTGCTTTTTCCTTGACTATTTGCATCTATTGTATTGCTAGTTTCTCAACCTAGATCTGACCTTAATACTTGCATGTGATTTAAATGGTATAAAAGCAAAAAAAAGGAGGAGGAGGGATGGGATAGGGGATTAATGGGGGAGGGAGGAATGGGGAAAGGGGATAACATCTGAAATGTAAATAAATAAAATATTGAATATAAAAAGAGAAAAAAAGAAAAGAAACAGTTGTCTTTCCCCTGCTCAAAGGAGGAACACAGATTCATGCTGACATCCTCACATGATCTGTGCGCCTTTTACATTCCATACAAATATCTTTATAGAGCTAAATATTGGTTGTAAGCTTCATATATTACATAATAAAACACCAAGAGGAGAGAGCTCTCACAGGACTCACCCTCAGGTATACTGAAATGATTTATTATTCAAGTTGCCTACCTGATCCTGCCTCAACTGATGCTGTGTTCAGATCTTGATTCCAAAACAGCTTCAGGAACGACTGCTAATTCCCAATGACCTCAGTCCATCCAGTCTTTCAGATGGTTCTAGGTAGGATTTCAGTCAAGCTCTGAACTTTTCAGCATTCAATAAATGAACAACAAATGCTACAGCTATCTTTCCACAGGTTTTCATATTTTTTACATTTGTTTATTTATTTTTATTTCACATGCACAGATGTTATCTATCTTTATATCTGTGTACCACATGCATGCATTGCCCATAGAACTCGGAGTTACAGGTGAGTGGGAACATCCATGTGAGTGCTGGGAAATGGACCCAGGTTCCCAGCAAGAGGGACCAGTGTTCTTAACCCCTGAGTACCTGTGGGTTTTTTGGTTGGTTGGCTGGTTGGTTTGGTTTTGGTTTTGGTTGTTTATTTGCTTTACTTTTATCACAATGCATGTACTGGAAACTCAATACAGATCCCCTTCAGGAAGAGCAAGTGCTCTCTCTTAACCCCTGAGCCATTTCTTCTTCATTCATATGGTTCAAGAATACCTGCTTCATTTCCTCAGGGAAATAATGGTTTTCAATCCTTTGACTAAATGAGTGTCTGCCTTTATAACAAGATGCTTTTCTTTGATGCAAGATTATATCTGAATTTAATTTTTCAGGTAGCGTGTGTGTGTGTGTGTGTGTGTGTGTACATGTTCACATGTGTTTATGTTGTGTGGAAGAGCATATGTTACATATATCTTTATTCTTCTGTCATATATTACCTTCAAAGAATAGACCCCCTTCCACCAGCCTCTCTCCCTTCCACCTCTCCTTTCCTTCAACTATACTCCAATTCCATTGTATACTACCTGACCCAATCTCCAAGCCCTACCTCCCTTCAGAAAAATCAGGCCTCAAAAGAACATCAGCCACAAAACATATAACAAACTACAATAATACCAGGCACATACCATCTACTCAAGGCTCTTTCAGGCAGTCCTAAATTAGGTCCTCCTGCAGGAGATGCTTCTGTAGCTACATGGCCCTCAGAACTTACATAGAGACAGTCCTGCTCTTCATACTGTTCCTGCTACAGATCCACTCTTTTGATTTTAGATTTTGACAGCCTAGTGGGAGCTGGGGTGGCATTGCTCGACATTGTTGACCCCACCTTGGAGGATTCCCCATATAATGGAGTGTGCATGTCTTAGGTTGTCCTGTCTTCCAGGATCTTACCCATCATTGACTACCAGCCTCAAAGAGAGGGATCACTCCGGAGGCATGTCACACACGGGGGAGATAAGGAACAGCCTACATGGTGGTCTCATGGATTTCTGATATCTGTGCTTCAATCACATCCTTAGGGGGTTCACAACCAAAACTTTGGGGAGCCATCAGTACCTGGAGGGCCACCTTATTTAATGAAAGCTTCCTGGAGATATGCTGTGAGAGACACTTAAACAAAATAATTATTAGTATGAGAATTTCTGATATCATAGCATAAGTGGCTATCCACAAGGTGTCAAACAGCCTCTTAATGTTGTCCCATTAAAAAGATGGCCAACCTTTTGAGAGCAAGGGGGCATAAATCAAGACAATTAGAGGGACCACATCCATCCCAATTGTTCATAATGGGGTCATATTGGAATTTAATGGAATCTCTGTTAACATAGGGAGTAATATTGGAAGCATCATTTGTGGTAAACCTCCACATATCAAGTGTGAGGCTAGATAATAATATTGGTATTCCCCCAGTGAATTTTACACCTCTGCACCATACCCCCATCTGCTTTGATATGATTGAGGAGGTATACATGACAAAATATGTCCACAGATTTTGCTGCAAGTATATTCATCAGAGTTTGGATGGCAATAATAGATGTCCCAAGTGTACTTATGTTGTGGGCAATATTGGCCATCTCTATCCTAATTTCTTGGTAAATGCTCTCATTCTCAAAAAGAAGGAAAGATGTGAAGAAAAGAGATTCAAATTGGATGACTCAGTGAGTAGCATGAATGGGTATAGGTGGCAAATTTTTCAAGATTTGCTGGGAACTGTTGAAGATAACCTGATTTGGCCAATGTCAAACTCATGTTGGACTTACTAGTGCAGGCTGGCAATGGTCCTAAGGGATAGGAAGTCTAATGAAAGTGGCATGTGAGGGAGCCTTGGAAAGCAAGGTAGGGGTGGATGTGATATGCTTGGAGGATCCTTTGGGGATTTGCAATTAGTAAGAGGAATGTGAGTTTCCGAGCCTCACATGGTACCATAAGTTAGATTACCATGAATGTTCCCCTAAATCACACCAGGGGAAAGCTGGGGGTACCTCCAATGGTGCAGAGCAGAAGGGGAGTGAGTGAGGGACCTTGGACAGCAGCACTAGAGGATGATTTGGAGCCTGATAGTCACAGGGCTGGAGCAGAAGCAACCTCATCCTCATTGCTAATGTCCACCTGTTTGCCCAGAGAAAGCTGGATGGGAGTCATTAATGGAAAGGTGAATATTAGCCTGATCCCGACAGTATTTGTTATGGATAGCCACAACTTTCTCTGGGGAAAAATTCTTAAGACTGGCAATGACTGCAAGGAGGATGGGGACAAAGAAAAATGGAGGGATAATCCCAGACTGTACCTCAGGCTTCCTGGTGACGAAGAGAACATGCATCCAGAGGTTAGGTCCAAAATGTTCTCAGGGGATATCCATGGGACCAATAAAGCAGACTCTGCCCAAAATTGGTCCAGGTCATGAGTCTTAACCTTGAGACCATGAGTAACCAAAAGCATTTTCAGAGCCCTAATCTGGGGTTTCTTGATGGTAGAGGGGAGGGAATCCATGAAGACTAGCACAACAGAAACAAACAACCAATAGATATGAAAAATATGACAGAAGGGACAATGAAAGTCAGGTGTACTTATCAGGGGACTCCCTCAGGTGTAGCTCAAAGGCCTTGTGCCTGGTGGTATAGCCAGGAAGGAAAAGGTGTTTGGGAGCCTATCCCTTGTACCACAACCTGGGAAGCCAGACCCTAATTCAGGTACCAGGATGAATCCAGACCAAAAGTCAAAAGGAACAAAGACAAAGAAGACAGAAAAGATGGCCACTGCACACTTATCACAGCACAATCACCCAAAGACAACAACGAAAAAAAATGACTGCTGCCTATTCACAGCATGCTCACACAGCAAGCTCACTCAAAAATAAAGAAAGATGAAAAGATGGCCACTGTAAGCTCACTGCACACCTGGTGCATGCTCACTGCAAACTTGCTTCACACTTACATCACATTTGTCTCACACTTACCTCACACTCACTCTTGAACTGAACCAAGACAATGAGAAATACTGCAGAAAGCTTATCTGAGCACTGCTGCAAACTCCTTTAATACCCTTCACCCACAACCCCATTGGTTCCAAGAAAGTATCTGTTCTAAACATCAGTTCATAAATTGGTATTATTTGCATGAGCAATCCTTGCTCTCTCAGGCAGTCCTCAATTAAATCCTCCTGCAGGAGACGCTTGTGCAGCTTCATGGCCCCCAGTGTTTATATAGAGGCAGCTCTGCTGTTCTTGCTACAAGCAGCTATCCAGGAAAGGATGTCTGAAGGCCAAACACGAATCTTTTAGAAAGTTTTCTGGCTTTCTGATTTTAATTGGAAACCCCAATAATTATTTTTAGAATTTTTCTAATGGAATTTCTGACATGGTCAGAAAATTCAAGAATGTTTAATACTAGCTTCTCTGATTTTGGTCAGAAAACCCATGAGCTATCTAGAGAACTTTTAGCATTTTTACTAGCAGAGAGAGCTGTCTCAACCATATAGGTTTTTAGTTAGAAAGAGAAAGTTGTCCAGAACAAAGCAAATCAGAGAGAGAGAGACAGAGAGACAGAAAGACAGAAAGACAGAGAGACATACAGAGATAGAGAGACAGACAGAGACAGACAGAAAGAGAGAGAGCAGTCTGAAAAGCTGTCTCAAGCAGTCTACAGACCCAAGAGCTACCTACTGCCATGAACCACCTCAGTCATATATGAGAGTCCCTGGGATGAGGGTCTTCGGTGGCTAGGTTGGTAAGGATTCAGTGGTGACAAACAAAAACATACACAGAGGCAGTTTGAATCTGAGTGTATTTTGAAGCTCTCAAGCAAGGGTTTCAATACATTAAGAAATAAGTATTATAACTCTGAGATGTGTTCAGTGAAGCAATCAGATAGAATGAAAAACAGATATCGTCATAGTCATTTGGCAAAGTAAAGTACAAAAATCATCCAAGGTTAATGACAAATTTCCAAAAACAAGTTAATAAATTTTTATGGTCAGTTACTATTTAACATCTAATAACTATTTTTTTGAATCCTCAAGTTTTACTAAATTTAAACTAGTTTATTTTTATTCCAAGTTTTCTTTAACAATATACCAAAGCCTACTTCTGATGACACACATGTAGTCATACGAAATTTTATTAATGAGAAAATTTTTATTTATCATAATACTATTATGCAATTTTGTAAATTATTTATAAAATGACATGGTTGTTTCCCTAGGGATAAGGTCAAGGCTAGTGATCCCATTTCAATAGATACTTTCTTATCCATTTTTCTAGCTTAAAATCTTAGCCTAGGTTATCAGGAACATCTCATAAATAAAAAAGGGAATAGAAGAAGACAAAACAGATAAATTGCCATGAGAACTACAGGTCAATATTTCATTCTGACCAAAAGTTCCACAACTAGTTCCAATGAGGCCTCTTTCTTTTGAAATTTTCACCTCAGTATGTAATTCTACTGGGGTTGGTATGGCAATCTACAGAGAGCTTTCTAGGGAGCCACCTTGAGCAGAACATAGGTCATCAGGTTAGACCAATGATTTAGCTTTGATTAGTTTGTTTTAGCCACTCCCTGACAGCCCTCTCTCAGGAGAGCTGGTTCTTCGCAGATAGATGCTATGGGAAAGGGAATCTGTTCTCATGAATAATTCTTTAAATTGATGAAAAACCTCAAAATAATCTGAGAAATGCTATAGACATATTGGGGGCTACTTGATCATGAGATAGAGATTCTGAGATGCAGAAGTGAATGAGCATTCATGATACAATTCAACTTATCTCCTTTGCTATAAAGTTTACAAAACATTTTATCTTTCAGGGCCTGAAGAGAAGAATGGCTATCCATTCTTATCATCACAATTCTCATCAATGAGATTTCTAGGAATTATCACTTTGTCCCTAAGAAGCAGACCAAGTTTGGAGTACTAGGTATTCAGAAGGTCTAGGCTGAAGTGCCATTCTCACACTTATCCTGTGGTGTCCTAAGTGAAGATCAGACTTTGGGTGAGAACATATAAACTTCAATACTACTTCTACTTGCATTTAGTCTTGGGACAGAGAACTATTCTTTCCTGAACTTGGTATTCTAATATTAACAAAGTTTTGAAAAGTTTTTGTATTTAATTTTATAAAGACCTACCCCAAAAGATGCTGGGTAAAATTACATCAGTCTTTGTAGCACAATAAACTTTACATTTCATTTCTGAAGTTTTTCTCTCTGTCTCTCTGTCTCTCTGTCTCTCTGTCTCTTTTTTCGGGATCTCACGTTTCCCTGTCTATCTATTTTCACTCTCTTTCTCCCTCTGTCTAAACATACATGCACACAGAGAGAGAGAAAGAGAGAGAGACAGAGACAGAGACAGAAAGAGAGGGAGGGAGAGAGAGATGCATTCATTCTCTGTCTCAAAAAACAACTGCAGGATTTCCTCAGATGGTAGTTTGATTTGTTTTGGTTTTTCTTCTATTTACAATTTTAAGTATTGAACACTTTTGTGGACCGTGATAGGATGGCTTGGGTTTTGGTAGAAGCACTGGCTGGAAATAGCCTGGAGACCCAACAAGTGTTCATGCCTATGAGGGATGGGAATCTATTTCGCCATGCTCCCAGAATCCAGAGTCCTAACATGCTGTCTAAGATGTCCATTGACTTGTGCCATTCAGTCATATAGGGCAATGCTCTTACCAGCCCCTCCATAGGTAGAGGGCATGACTACAGGACTCAGGCCCTAGAGAGATTTCCACATTAATGAGATACCTAAAGGCCAGAGGGTGTAGCCAATTCTTTCCCAGACCCCAGACCCTCCTCCCCCTCCCTCCCTATTTAAGTCTGGTCCTCCCTGACCTAAAGGGGGTGCATCCAGACTCATCTCTCACCCGTCATGAAATAAAGCCTGTAAAACCCACAGACTTCCACGTGTCTTTTGGGGGCCTGCCATGGGGGAACTGTAGAGAAGACCTTTAATGAGTCACTATAGCTACAGCCACCACGCTTACCTGAGGACCTCTCTGCATTCCAGCCACAGGGACCACAACTTCAAACAAGTCATGACCCTGCCAAGAGAGTATAGTAAGCATCCGGGGCTTCTTTCTTCTCTCCCCCAATCTCCTTGTCACATCTCCATTCTGCCACGCCCTCCCAGCAGAGTCTGGGAGCCCCAGAATGGCAGCCACCAGCCTCCAGGCCCACTTGAGTGCCCTGCTCCCCATAGAACCTTCAGACTGAGTTCTCCCCAACACCCAGGTGGGGCCCTGAAGTGCCCGCCTGGTACAGCATGAGAGGAACTCAGTCAAAATTCCCACACTTTCATCTCTTCGGAGCCATGGGAATCACAACTGCCCAAGAGGAATCCACGCCTGCCCACACACCCACGTGAGGGCACATCATTTCCCCACACACATTCACTCATTTATTTCACTTATTTGATTGTATATTCTCATATTTCTTTACATTTAACTATTTCGACTTTAAGGGCCTCTATCATCTTCATAAGATTGGATTTAATGTCATTTTCTTTCTATTCAGGTATGTTAGGATATTCAGGGCTGGCTCTAGTAGAATAGCTGTGTTCTAGTGGTGGCATATTGACCTGGCTTTTGTTGCTTGTCTTCTTATGCTGACCTTTAGCCATTTGGTTATCCCTAATGTTGGCAAGTCTAGTAGATCCTGATGGGAATTGTAGAAAATATTTAAATCTCAGACAGGGGTGTCTACCTCACCAAGATTATTGAGTTCCTGGATAAAAAACACACTTACTGCCATTATATTTACAATAACCTTAAGCAGCACAATTGCTGTGTAACTGCCTATTCTCCATGCTATTAGAATCTACTTTTCTATTGATAATAGTAAGTTATAGCTTACTATTTACTATGTTCTATCTGGGCTACTCTTAACTCCAATAGAGCACACCTCGGGGTCAAAGTCTTTTGATCCTTAACCAATGGCAGCTTTATCTTCCTTCTCTCCTGCACTTCTTTCTCTTCATCCTGCTCTCCCTCAAGCCTGTGCAACCTAAACCACACCTATGTCTCTTCTGCCCAGCTATTGGCATGTTTAACTTGGGGACAGGGTCACAAGGGCTATGTGCAGACTTACGCCTTGGGAACCCACAGTTAGCACTACAATAGACAGTAAAAGACAAAAGCTCGTCAGGAAGTAGGCCTCTGGGCTTGTAGGTAGATCTGGTAGCCCCTGGTGTTATCGGGTCTCTGGAATTACAGGTAAAGCTGGTTGTCTCTAATGACACAAGGCTTCTGAGGATGCAGGCAAATCTAGTACACTCTGATGGCTTAGCCTGGTACTTGTCCTGGGTGGGAACAGGCCTCTAGGGATGAAGGTAGAGGTGGTGGTCCCTGATGGTTGCAGGCCTCTGTTTGTCCCAAGCAGCAACAGGCCTCCAGGGATCCAGGCAGAGCTGTGGCCAGAAAAAATAGAGTCCAGAGGGGACAGGGTGATTCTTGCTGCTAGTGGATTTTCACAACAAACCTGCCAGGCAGGAAACTGGGTGTAGGGGGTCTCAAATGTTGGTCAACAATGGTTGAACATGTGTGGGGTTGTGGTTGCCAGGTAGAACTGGAATATGGAGTACAAAGTGGTTAGGGGAAATCTCTTGACTGCAGAATGTGATGGGAATATAGCCACACTTTTTCAGCTACAGATGATGCACAGAATCTAGATTACTATGGAAATGAAAGAAAACAATACCATAAAAATGTGAAAAGGAAATATGTTCACAAACATCATATTTTTTCATAAAAGGTTTATTTTAATATTATGTTTATTGTTTTGCCTACTGTCTGTGCACCAGGACACTGGGACTTGGAACACAATAGTGAGCATTGTCAAGACTATTCCATTAATAATAACATAGTGTAAGGATAAATAGGTACAGAAAACATGAATTGTGCAAAAAAAGACAACAAAAGAAATGCATGAGAAATTTTAGTTTATCTGAGGATGAATTGATTTATTTACGGTGTTTTTTGTCAAACTTTGTTATGAAATGTGGTACTTCACTTTCTAAGGTATTCAAAGCATTCAAGAGATAGGGAATGTTTACATGTATAAACATTTGCAAATGGAACTTGAGTGCAAATATTTAATGAGCTTTGTAATACAGGCTTTAATATAAACATGGAATGAAAATTTAACATCAATAACTTTACTATATTTTACTAAAAAGTTCATGACCTTTGGTCTTACCTAGAGCATAGGTTTATTCTACTGCAGAAAATAACTATGAAAAAGTCAAAATGTGGGTTAATATGGACAATTGTAAATTGTAAAGAGAAAACATTCTTCAGTACTAAGGATAGAATTCATCGCTCTACTGGCAATATTGACAGTTCCAACTTCTGTCCTAGCATATCAGTTCTACAGATTGGCCTCACAGATACACAACTGGACTCAGAAAAGGAATTCAAGTCTTTACTTGATAAGAAAAGTCAGAGATATATTTGTTGAAAGAAAAGAGCAATAGACCTGATTAGAAACTTTTCCATAGAAACATGGGCACTGTTATCTACTATTCTGGTCCTGTTCTACCTGTGAATAATAGGTTGGACTCCTCTTCTTTGTATCCAAGTAGTTGGGATAATTCGTAGGATGTTGTTCCCTGTTGGAAAACAACATGTCTTACCCAATGGAAATTCATACTGCCAGTGATGATTTAAAAAATCTGCTGTAAACTAATTCATTTATCTCACTGAGGTTTTCAGCCATATTGTCTCAACTCTTGTTTAGGAGCCAGTGTTGTGAGAATAAAGACCAGACTTAAAATAGTTACTCAGCTATTTTCTGTTATTAGTCTGTACTTTGTCACATCAGGACAGCAAAATTTGTAGGATTTAGAATTCACAATCACTGCACTTGGGATGTTAAAGATTATTCTGCCTCCAGCTTGTTTGTCCAGAGAGAGTCATCATTAGGGATTGTTGGGTTACCAAGTCAGTTAACTAAGTGCCTGTAGCTGATTACTCAGTATAGAAAGCCTTGGAAGAAACAGGAAAGAGATATTGTTGCCTTGTAATATCATTTGTGTAACTCATGGTGCTGTTCAACTATTCTTGGAAAAATTGAAGAAAACATGCTATGACTTTAGTATATCACCAATGCTACCATGAAGAGACAAAAGTTTAGACGTTATGACAGTAATTTGTTTTAAATATTACTTCCAGGAGTATGAATGGCTCAAAGACATCTACAACATCAAAACATAACACCTGAACAAATAGTGACTCTCAAATGCTGTATTTTTTAAAAAATAATTTTTGTGCATGTTACTGTTTTGCCTACATGTATGATAAATATGAAGGTCAGAATAAAGCATTGGATTCCCAAGAACTAGAATTATATGCTGTTGTGAGTTGGGAAGTGGGTGGGGGAAACTGAACCTGATATATCTGCAAGAGCAGCAAATGTTCTTAACTGCTGAGCCTTCTCTCCATCCCAAAAGCTGCATGTTGGAAGCTCTGAACAGTTTGTATACTGTGAAACAGGACAGGTCAGAGAGTCTTATCAGGAAGCTCAACTGGTTAGCTATCCTCTTCTGCTGAGCAAACTCACTGTTCACTGCTTATATAACATTCAAGAGGGATCTTGTGGAACTTACATTTCAGGTTATGCATACTGGTTATCTGTGCCTACTTCCTAAGTCTATGAGTCCCTCAGTAATATTCAAATTCAAGCTTATAAAGTTGTATTACATATCAACTCTAGGATTAGAAACATCAAATATTAACCTAAAAGTTTATACTAAGTTGGAATGTGAAGGGTATTATGACTCTAAGTGTTTATGTTAAATTCTGCTCATCTGTTTCCTCACTGTATAGAAGATAGTAATTGTCAATATTTGCATCCAAGAATATATATTCACATAACATATATAAACATGTATATACTCATGTATATTGAGTCAATAATATACAATATACAATATTATATAATAATTTAATATGTTAGTACCTGTGTGAATATATATGTACATGTATCAATATCAATACCTATATATGTGCATATGAATGTGTGCATTCATATATCACACACACACACACCCCACTATATATATATTCAACCATGACTAGTTTTCTCCTACTTTGTGTTTTAGTTATGAACTTCTACTTGTGGATTTTTTAAGAAGCTAGGGATTCCTGGCCCCAATCCTCTGCCTTTTGTTGGGACAATGCTTTTTTATACAAGGGTGAGTCATGTTGAGTTAATTACTTTGTTTCTTGTCATTTCATGGGTGTCAAGAAACCCTGTGTCAGTTCACCAGTACATGTACCTATTGGATGAAATGCTAAATTTTTCAGCTTGTATAACTGTTTATGCCACACCAATATCATTGCCAGGTTATCTGTGGGGTTTATTGACATGAGTTTGCAACATCAGGTTTTTGTCAGGTCAAGTGAGAACCCTGGATGTTGACACACCAAAGCCTGATGCCAAAATGCTGATGTGTAAATGGTCAGAAAATCAAAGATTTAGGTTTATTTTTCAGTACAGATTCGAGAAAAGTACAGTTATTCTTAATCAGTATTTAATGAATCATATGTAAGTCCACTGAGTGGCACCACAGCAATTTGAATTAGAGTTAAGTAATAATATTTACCCTCCTTGTTGAGTTGCTCTGGCACATGGCTCTCAAAAAGTCATATTGTCACTTTTGGGGAATATGGACATACTTGAATCCTCAACTTAATGGTTTATCCCTGTTCTTATTTCTAAGACTACAGCCAAGGTTTTGCCACCTATATGAAGCTTTGGTTTACTCCTTTTCACTTCAAAATAAAACCCTATATATGACTCTAAAGAATGGAAATATGAGAGATTAGATAATTCCCATGAACCTCAGATGTTTAACTATATCATGAGTTTTGTTTCTTGAAACAGAAATAGATTTACACAAAATCATTAATAAAAAGCCTGATTTGACAAACTTGAAAGTACTTAGTTGTAGTATGTGAAATATAATATATACAAATACATACATACATACATACACATGAATACATAAACATAGACATGCAAATACATGTACATGTACACATACATACATAATTTTGAACTGTTAGTTTATACAAAGCCTTTGTGTATGCTTTCTAAAGATGGACTTCTGGTGTATAATTTGTATCAGCAGACCAGCATCATTTCCTATATGCAGACTGCATTCTTGGAAGAATTGCTTTCCAAATGTTTAAGGTTTAATCATTATATCATAATTCTTACAAACAAAGAGTTCTAAGAATTCCACACATTCTGTACTCATTTGAAAAAGCAATAAATTCCCTCATCATTTTTGTATGGTCTCTTTTTTTAAAGTATTCTTTCAAATACACTTGTTGGGTTTTATGTTTTTCTATCAAGTAGTGTCTCCTGTAGAAAGGACTGGTTTAAAACATGCTGATTAGATGATGAACATAGATCCTGTGATCTGTAAGGAGATCAGTTACTTACTCAGTTGTATGTACAAGATATATTGTTTATAGGTGACTGGGTATCAATATGAGGATTGGGCTTATGATCTGCTGATCCTGATCTGCAGCAATAAGGGTCCCAAAAGTTAGGGTTTGGAGTAAGACCAAAAATGAGAAATATAATAAGACTGGGACTGGAAGTCTTGCCAAAATCAATGGCTTATTCTACATAACTGTGTTAAGCAACATAGCTTCTTCTATACTATTTGCAGGCTGGGGCATTGGCCAAGGTCAGCTGAAAGCCAAGTAAAAAATGTTGGTTAAAGAAAACACAGGATACCTCAGACACAGCTTCCTTAAAAATGATAGCCATAAGCCAAAAGATCAACTGTTAAATCTCTTCCTGGAAGTAAACAGAACTAACATTCTCTTTGTACTTTTATTATGTTTTCTGAAAGTACTTTGTAACTATATAGGTCAAATAGTACCACTCTTTTTAATTTTTACATCCAGATGAGTTATTTGAATCCAATTATTTAAAAGACCCAGATTTCCCTTAAACCAGAAAAGGCCTCCTAATATTGTCAAAAGCATTCCAACAAAGGTAATTTGAGGATAACACTGAAGAAATATTTAAGGATGTTAAAGAGGTTACACAATTGCAGATTGTGTAATAAATCTTTAAAAACCTCTAAAGAGAAATTGAATGTGCAACAAACTTGGCCCAAGACATTAACTATTTGATTTATGGTTAGGAAGTCCAAACTAATATTATCAGGATGCCACATTCCCTGCAAATGATATTTAATTCTATCCAATTTCCATTCTCACTCACTCCTCATACTTAAAGGAGAAACATAGATGTATCTGAAGCCAGCATAACAGTAATTGTAACTGATATTGTAATGCTTATATCTCCTATGTAAAACACCACAACATTTAAAACATTAACTTCTGGGCATTCTAAATATATGTACTTGCGATACACAAGCTACAGAGCTATAAGAAAGCTGATTTTTTAAAAATAGGCTGTTTACATGCATTGGACAAGGGCCACCATGAAAGCAGCCTCTGGTTTGATCACTATCAGTACTAAAAAAGTTATAGCTAAAATGTAATCTAGATAGTAGATGCTGGTAAGGATGTGGAGAAAGAGGAACACTCCTCTATTGTGGGTGGGAGTGCAAGATGGTACAACCACTCTGGAAATAAGTCTGGTGGTTCCACAGAAAATTGGACATAGCATTACCTGAGGACCCAGCTATACCATTCCTGGGTATATACCCAGAAGATACTCCAACATACAACAAGGAAATATGCTCCACTATGTTCATAGCAGCCTTATTTATAATAGCCGGAAGCTGGAAAGAACCCAGATGTCCTTCAACTGAGGAATGGATACAAAAAATGTGGTACATTTACACAACGGAGTATTACTCAGCTATTAAAAACAATGAATTTGAGAAGTTCTTCGGTAAATGGATGGAACTAGAAAATATCATCCTGAGTGAGGTAACCCAATCACAAAAGAACACACATGGTATTCACTCACTGATAAGTGGGTATTAGCCCAAAAGCTTGAAATAGCCAAGATTCAACTCACAAACCACATGAACCTCATTAAGAAGGAAGATCAAGTGTGGGCGCTTCAGTCCTTCTTAGAAGGAGTAACAAAATACTCAAGAGAGCAAATATGTAGACAATGTGTGGGACAGAAACTGAAGGAGGGGCTGTCTGGAGACCATTCCACCTGGGTATCCATCCCATGTGCAGTCACCAAAGGTAGATGCTGATATGGATGTCAGGAAATGCATGCTGACAAGAACCTGATATAGCTGTCTCCTTAAAGGTCCTCCAGATTCTGACATATTCATAGGTGGATGCTCACAGCTAACCATGATCTGATCGAGGGGTTCCAATGGAGGAGTTAGAAGACTGAAGGAGCTGAAAGGTTTCTGCCCATGAGGAGAGTAACAATACCAACCAATCAGAGCTCCCAGGGTCTGAACCATCAGCCTGGAAGCACATAAGGAGGGACCCATGACTCCAGCTATATATGTAGGGAGGATGGCCTTGTCAGGCATAGGTGGGAGAGATCCTTGGTCCCATGAATGCTGGACACCGAGTGTGGGGGAATTCAAGGGTGGGGAGGTGGAAGTGAGGTGGGTAGTTGGGGGCACATCCTCATAGAAGCAGGAGGAGGGGGATGTGATAGGGGATTCCAGGGCAGGGGGGGATGGAGTAGGGGAGAGCATCTGAAATGTAATATCCAATTAAAAAAGTAAAAAATGTAATCTAGAAATATTTTAGTAAAAGTCTGATGTAGTTCACTGAGAACCTGTTAATCAAAGTCACAATACTTAATGCATCATTAATGTGTACGGGAACCATAGCAAAAGAAAGCTCTTGAAGTACAACAAGGCTCTAATGAGCAGAGGAGTTTACAGAGAAAGAATACAACTGACCCAAGTAATTTTGAAGTGTCCCTCACTCTCTTGAATAGAGGGACTCTCACTCTTAAATATATGGAGGGTTAATACAATTGATGAGGTGAAATACAAAATGATGTCTATGACATGTTTGGTCATCTTTTTCAAAAACACTCATAAGTCATCCCATTATCTAGGTATACAGCTAACATTCTAAGGTCTATTTCACCTTTTCTATGGGCTACAGGGCCCAGCCCAGCGGGGGAAGTTCTCATTCAGTTTGAAGTTCTGCAGGGGCACAGAGCTCTTGGACTGGAGATCCCCAGGCCAGGAGGTGGCAGGGGACAGACTGGTCTCAAGTCCTTGGGCTCTCAGACACTGCTGAGAGGCTGCAGAAGGACCAAGACTGGAGGCATGTGGGCACACGACCAGCAGCCCACAGCAGAGAGAAACGAGGGGGAGGCAAGACGAAAGAGGCCCCAGCAGTGCTCCATGGGAGAGACTCGGTTACTGTACTTACTTAACAGACTCGGTGGCCCAGCTAGCTTGCTTGAAAAGGTGGTCCCCGTGGCTGAAATGCAGGCAAGCTGTAGAGGTGAGAGATTAAGCAGCTGCAGCTACAATGGTAGCAGCAGTGGCGGTGTTAAAGGCCTTCTCTGTGTTTTCCCATGGCAGGCTCCAAAGACACGAGAAAGACCATGGTTCCAAAAAGGTTTATTTTCATGGCAAATGTAGATGGATCTTGCAGTACCCCCTTGAAACTCAGGGCAGACCAGAGTTAAATTGGGAGGGAGAAGGGGAAAGGGTCTGGGGAAGAATGCTTAATTGGCTCTGCCTCTGGCCTTCAGGTAACTCATTAGTATGTAAGTCTCTCTAGGGCCTGAGGCCTGAGTCATGCCTTCTACCTGTGCTCTTTGGGAGGGGCTGCTGTCCTACGTGACTGAACAGCAACGTTAATGGAGTTCCAACCACGTGTTAGGAGCCTGGATTCTGGGAATGTGGTGGAACAAATGCCCATCCCTTGCAGGGTCTCTGAGCTCCTTCCAGCAGTGCGTCTACCAAAAACCAAGACCCTTTCACAGCCCTACATTAATTTATTTAAGGAAAAACTTTAAAAGACCCATTTACAATTTCTGGTCTTCAAAGAATATAAAGAGGCCAATTTTATGTATAATATCTAAGATGGCACAAATTCTTTAAAGGCATCAAAAGTGTATGCAGGAATGTTAATTGTTTTAAACATTTGCAGCATAACAGTAATATGTAACTGATATTGTAATGCTTCTATCTCCTATGTAAAACACCACAACATTTAAAACATTTAACTTTGGGCATTCTAAATATATTACTTGCGATACACAACTACAGAGCTATAAGAAAGCTGATTTTTTAAAATAGGCTGTTTACATGCATTGACAAGGGGGGCCCCCATGAAAGCAGCCTCTGGTTTGATCACTATCAGTACTAAAAAAGTTATAGCTAAAATGTAATCTAGATAGTAGATGCTGGTAAGGATGTGGAGAAAGAGGAACACTCCTCTATTGTGGTGGGAGTGCAAGATGGTACAACCACTCTGGAAATAAGTCTGGTGTTCCACAGAAAATTGGACATACATTACCTGAGGACCCAGCATATACCATACCTGGGTATATACCCAGAAGATACTCCAACATACAACAAGGAAATATGCTCCACTATGTTCATAGCAGCCTTATTTATAATAGCCGGAAGCTGGAAAGAACCCAGATGTCCTTCAACTGAGGAATGGATACAAAAAATGTGGTACATTTACACAACGGAGTATTACTCACTATTAAAAACAATGAATTTTGAGAAGTTCTTCGGTAAATGGATGGAACTAGAAATATCATCCTGAGTGAGGTAACCCAATCACAAAAGAACACACATGGTATTCACTCACTGATAAGTGGGTATTAGCCCAAAAGCTTTGAAATAGCCAAGATTCAACTCACAAACCACATGAACCTCATTAAGAGGAAGATCAAGTGTGGGGCGCTTCAGTCCTTCTTAGAAGGAGTAACAAATACTCAAGAGCAAATATGTAACAATGTGTGGGACAGAAACTGAAGGAGGGGCTGTCTGGAGACCATTCCACCTGGGTATCCATCCCATGTGCAGTCACCAAAGGTAGATGCTGATATGGATGTCAGGAAATGCATGCTGACAAGAACCTGATATAGCTGTCTCCTTAAAGTCCTCCAGATTCTGACATATTCATAGTGGATGCTCACAGCTAACCATTGATCTGATCGAGGGTTCCCAATGGAGGAGTTAGAAGACTGAAGGAGCTGAAAGGTTCGGCCCCATGAGAGAGTAACAAATACCAACCAATCAGCTCCCCAGGTCTGAACCATCAGCCTGGAAGCACATAAGGAGGGACCCCCTGAACTCCAGCTATATAATGTAGGGGAGGATGGCCTTGTCAGGCATAGTGGGAGAGGAGATCCTGGTCCCATGAATCTGGACACCGAGTGGGGGGGAATTTCAAGGGTGGGGAGGTGGAAGTGAGGTGGGTAGTTGGGGGCACATCCTCATAGAAGCAGGAGGAGGGGGATGTGAATAGGGGATTCCAGGGCAGGGGGGGGATGGAGTAGGGGGAGAGCATCTGAAATGTAAATATCCAATTAAAAAAGTAAAAAATGTAATCTAGAAATATTTTAGTAAAAGTCTGATGTAGTTCACTGAGAACCTGTTAATCAAAGTTCACAATACTTAATGCATCATTAATGTGTACGGGAACCATAGCAAAAGAAAGCTCTTTGAAGTACAACAAGGCTCTAATGAGCAGAGGAGTTTACAGAGAAAGAATACAACTGACCCAAGTAATATTTGAAGTGTCCCTCACTCTCTTGAATAGAGGGACTCTCACTCTTAAATATATGGAGGGTTAATACAATTGATGAGGTGAAATACAAAATGATGTCTATGACATGTTTGGTCATCTTTTTTCAAAAACACTCATAAGTCATCCCATTATCTAGTATACAGCTAACATTCTAAGGTCTATTTCACCTTTTTTCTATGGGCTACCAGGGCCCAGCCCAGCGGGGAAGTTCTCATTCAGTTTGAAGTTCTGCAGGGGCACAGAGCTCTTGGACTGGAGATCCCCAGGCCAGGAAGGTGGCAGGGGACAGACTGGTCTCAAGTCCTTGGCTCTCAGACACTGCTGGAGAGGCGCAGAAGGACCAAGACTGGAGCATGTGGGCACACGACCAGCAGCCCACAGCAGAGAGAACGAGGGGGAGGCAAGACGAAAGAGGCCCCAGCATGCTTTTCTCCATGGGAGAGACTCGGTTACTGTACTTACTTAACAGACTCGGTGGCCCTAGCTAGCTTGCTTGAAAAGGTGGTCCCCGTGGCTGAAATGCAGGCAAGCTGTAGAGGTGAGAGATTAAGCAGCTGCAGCTACAATGGTAGCAGCAGTGGCGGTGTTAAAGGCCTTCTCTGGTTTTTCCCATGGCAGGCTCCAAAGACACGAGAAAGACCATGGTTCCAAAAAGGTTTATTTTCATGGCAAATGTTAGATGGATCTTGCAGTACCCCCTTGAAAACTCAGGCAGACCAGAGTTAAATTGGAGGGAGACAGGGGAAAGGGTCTGGGGAAGAATGCTTAATTGGCTCTGCCCCTCTGGCCTTCAGGTAACTCATTAGTATGTAAGTCTCTCTAGGGCCTGAGGCCTGTAGTCATGCCTTCTACCTGTGCTCTTTGGGAGGGGCTGCTGTCCTACGTGACTGAACAGCAACGTTAATGGAGTTCCAACCCACGTGTTAGGAGCCTGGATTCTGGGAATGTGGTGGAACAAATTCCCATCCCTTGCAGGGTCTCTGAGCTCCTTCCAGCCAGTGCGTCTACCAAAACCAAGACCCCTTTCACAGCCCTACATTAATTTATTTAAGGAAAAACTTTAAAAGACCCATTTACAATTTCTGGTCTTCAAAGAATATAAAAGAGGCCAATTTTATGTATAATATCTAAGATGGCACAAATTCTTTAAAGGCATCAAAAGTGTATGCAGGAATGTTAATTGTTTTAAACATTTGCAGTGGCTATCTACAGAGAAAGATTTCTAAGCAATTATTAAAACCAATGCCTACCAGCTTTCCTAGTCAGTTGGATGAACATGAGGAGTAACACAGATATACATCACATATTGTGGCTGTCAAGAAATGAAATGTCTGCACCATCTATCTACTATAAGATAGTAAGCCTTGGGGATTTACACCATAACAAACAGTAGACAGATAGTTACATGAACAGAACAATTTGCCATACTTGATCTCTAGATTGAAGGGGGAGCTTCTGATTGTCCTGTTCCTCAATTTGTTCTTGATTTTTCAGTAAAGGAAAGCCAAGGTCCATTTCCTGGACAGAAGATACAGGCAGGACTTTTGGGTCCCAGAAGGAAAAGACAGATGGAAGAAAAAGAAGGAGAGGGGTTTTCCTGCCATGCTTTGGGGGAAGAACACAGCAACTATGTGAGGTCTCCAGAGGAGCTGGTGACTGTGGGCTACTACTACTGGTGGGAGTCCAGAGATGTTTGAAAGGGCTAGTTGGGTCTAGTCACTGTAGTTTAGGGCAGGTGGAGAAATGAAGATAATAAATTGATAAGGGCATGCTTTTCAGGATCAGAAATATCAGTGTCGAGCAATTGTGCCAAGAAGGAAAATTGTAAAGAAACAAATTGTGTGTGTGTGTTTGTGTGTGTTGTGTGTGTGTGTGTGTGTGTGTCTTTTGTCCATGGATTCAAGGGAAGGCAGATACTGGCTGGTAGACTGATCAACTCCTGAAGCTAAAGGATGGTAAAACAAAAGGGAAGTGAGGTGGGGCTGGTAGCTCAGCCTGTCCCAGAGCTAAGGTGGTAGCATAAAACTATATGCAACACTAGATAACTGAAATTGAGGCTGAAGCATAGCAGAGGGTTGATGGAGAATTGAATGAGTCTGTTGCTTGCTTAAACTGAACATACTCAGCAAGCATCTGAATAGAATAATAGGAAGTTGGATATAGAGCTTGACTTCCTTCTTCCAAAAAACCAGAAAGACTAGTGCTTCAGGATGTTGGGAAAAATAAATAAAGAGAGTCTCCTGGTTCTGAAGCTATTGTTGGACATGCTGAAACAAGTGAAGCATCTCTTCATCCTCCATAAATTTTATAAGCTATAAGGAAGTATGTGAGCAACATGCATGGCATGTACACTGTCAGAGTAAATGTTTAGAGATTGAAGGAATGCAAAAAAGTCTATGCTTTGAGAAGATATAACTGAACATACAAAGTATGATGATGTTTTGTCTTCAAGTGTAACATCAGCTGTTTCCAGAAGGACTCTCACAAAGAAACACAGATGATAAATTTTGAATTAAGTATCTGCAGATGTGATGTAATGTCAATGAGAGTTGCCTGTCAAGAGTCAGTGAAGGCTCTAAGAGTATCAAGTTATGAAGAGCTGAAGGAGTACAACTCCTATGTCAGGGTAACAGGCAATAAATTGACATGCTCCCAAAACACCTTTTTCTGGGAAAGCTGAGAACAATTTCATGTAAGAAGTGAGCACACAGCCAGCATCAGTGGGCAAATGATGTATTCTTCTGTAATAAGAACTAAATAAAAAAGAGGGCAGAATCCAAAAGCTTGCCTGTTTCACAAGAGGTCTGCCATAACCAAGGACACAGATGAGACCCATGCCCCAATACCTATGCCATTTGGGACCCCAATTGAGCCCAGTGGGACATGGTATCTATCTCCTCTGTGGGGGGGGCCATCTGCCCTCCAGTCTGTACTTCCATCTGTAACTGAAAACATGCCCTGCTCTCATACTCCAAAGTCTGGCTGTCTCCCCTAACCAGGGACACAGGAGGAATCTTCGTCCCTACCTTTGGCAGCTAATCCCAAAATATCCAGAAAATTCAGAACACAATGAAAAGATCAAACCTAAGAATAATAGGAATAGCTGAGTGTGAATGATTTCCCATTCAAAAGGCCAGAAATCAACTTCAACAAAATCATAGAAGAAAAATTCCCTAACATAAAGGAAGAGAAGGCCATAAACATAAAAGAAGACTACAAAACATCAAATAGATTGGATCAGAAAAGAAAATCATCCCCTCACATAATAATCAAAATACTAAATCCACAGAACAAAGAACAATATTAAACCTGTATGAGGAAAAGGCAAAATAACATATAAAGGCAGACCTTTCAGAATTAACCAACTTCTCAACAGAGATGCTAAAATGTCAGAAGACCCCAGACATATGTCATACAGATCATAAGACAACCAAAGGCCAACCCAGGCTACTATACCCAAGAAAATTCTCTGTCACCATAGATGGAGAAAACCTAGATATTCCATGACAAAACCAAATTCAAACAATATCTTCTTACTAATCCAACTATACAGGAGATTCTAGAAGGAAAAACTTCAACACATAAAGGGTAAGTACATGTAAGAAAACACAAGAAATTAATAATCTCACAACAAAACAAAAAGATGAGAATCACACACAGATAATAAATACCACCTCCAAAAATAAAAATAACAAAACTAATAATCATTGGTCTTCAATATCTCTCAACATCAATAGACTCAATTCCCCAATAAAAAGACACAGGTTAACAGATTGGAAATGTAATTTCGTGTATGAATATCCAACATGCTGTTGCATAAAAGAAACACACCTAACTGACAAAGACAGACACTACTTCAGAGTAAAAGACTAGAAAAAAAATCCAAGGAAATGGTCCCAAGAAACAAGCTAGAGTCACCATTTTAACATGCAGTGTAATAGGCTTTCAATCAAAAGAGATATAAAAGGAAATTCATAATCATCAAAGGAAAAATCCACCAAGAGGACGTCTGAATTCTGAAAATCTATTCCATAATGCAAGGGCACCCACGTTCATAAAGGAAACATTACTAAATCTCAAAATAAACATTGACCACATGCAATAAGAGTGAGGGACTTCAATACCTCACTCCCACCAATGGACACATCATTGAAACAGAATCTAAATAAAAACACAGTGGAACTAACAGAAATTATGAAGGAAAAGGACATAATAGATATCTACAGAATATTTCAACCCGAAAAATAAAGAATATATCTTCTTCTTAGCACTTTATTGGATGTTCTCCATCCATGTAAACAGACACAAAACAAGCCTCAACAGATACAGGAACACTGAAATAATACCAGACACTCAATCACATGACCATGAACTTCAATAACAACAAAAAGAACAGAAAGCCCACATGCTCATGAAAACAAAACTCTATACTAAATGATAACTTGGTCAGGAAAGAAATAACAAAATCAATTAAAGACTTTCTAAAATTCATTGTCAATGAAGGCACAGAATACCCAAATTGATGGGACACATCAAAAGCAGTAATAAGAGAAAAATTTGTAGTACTAAATGCCTTCATAAAGAAATTGGAGAGATCCTATATGAGCAATTTAATAGCATACCTGAATGCATTAAAACAAAAAGAAGAAAATGCACACAAGATGAGTAGAAGGAAGGAAATAATTAAACTCACAGCTGAAATCAACCAGATAGAAACAAAGAAAGCAATACAAAGAATAAAGAAAACAAAAAGCTAGCTAATTGAGAAAAACAACAAGATAGACAAACACTTAGCTAAACTAAATAAAGGGTGTAGAAACCATATCCAAATTAAGAAAATCAGAAAGGAAAAGGGAATATAACAATATAAACTGAGGAAATTCAAAAGAAATCATCAGATCTTATCTACAAAAGCCTATATTCAACAAAACTGGAAATTCTACATGAAATGAATAGTTTTCTAGACAGATACTACATTCCAATGTTAAATCAAGATCAGATAAACTATATAAATAGTCCCATAACTACTTATGGAGAACAAAGGAAATATAAGCTGTCAGTTAAAAACATCTCAAATTCAAAACAAACAAACAAAAAACACAGGGCAGAATTCTACCAGACCTTCAAAGAAGAGCTAATACCAATACTTCTAAAATGTTTCACAAAATAGAAAGAGAAGAAACATTACCTAACTCATTCTATGAAGCCACAGTCACCCTGAGAGCTAGATAATGCAAACCAGCAACAAAGAAAGAGAACTTCAAAGGAGCTCTAACCCCAGCAAGATCTTAGGTATGAGGCAGCAGCACCTGCCCCAAACAGGGAGTAACTGGAACCCACGGGGACCCCAGGAACACACTCATGGCCAGGGGGTACCAGTTACTTCCAATCTGTGCCTGAGCACTGAGCAGATCTGAGAGTCACCTCCTCACAAAGTCCAACAAAACCCAGAGGAGGCTGGACTCCCAGGAGCTCTAACACCCTTAGGAACATAGCATCATAGAATCATGAGATTTCAGGAGATTGGTCACACTAGATTTTTTAGATCCCAGAGGCAGCCTTATTCCCAGGAGCTCTTACACACAGGATCACAGGAACACAGAAACACCTGGACTCTGAGGAATTCTGACACAACCAAGATAACAAGAAAGACAGGCACCAGTCATATGCAGTGAGTGAAGAAAGCACTAGATAACCAGATGGCAAAAGGCAAGCACAAGAAGATAAGAATCAGCAACCAAGGTACTTGGCATCATCAGAACCTAGTTCTCCCACCATAGCAAGTACCAAATATACCATCACACTGGAAAAGGAAGATTCAAATTTACAATCACTTCTCATGATGATGAATAGAGGACTTTAGGAAGGACATAAATAACACTCTCAAAGAATTTGAGGACAACACAGGTAAACAGGTAGAAACTCTTAAAGAGGAAACACAAAAATCCCTTAACGAATTACAAGAAAACACAACCAAACAGCTGAAGAAAAAATATCCAGGACATAAAAATGGAAGTAGATATATTAAAGAAATCACAGAGATTATTTAGGAGATAGAAAACCTAAGAAAGAAATTAGGAGTCATAATACCAACAAAATACAAGAGATACAAGAGAGAATCTGAGGTACAGAAGATACCATAAAAAAAAATGTCAAAGAAAATGCAAAGTGCAAAAAGGTTTTAACCCAAAAACATCCAGGAAATCCAGGACACAATGAGAAGACCAAACCTAAGGATAATAGGTATAGAAGAGAGTGAAAATTCCTAAGTTAAAGGGCAGTAAATATCTTCAAAAACATTATAGAAGACAACTTCCCTAACCTAAAGAAAGTGATGCCCATAAACATACAAGAAATGCCAAATAGAATAGACCTGAAAAGAAATACATTCTGCCACATAATATAATAAAACCAAATGCACCAAACAAAGAAAGAATATTAAAAACAGTAAGGAAAAAGGTCAAGTAACAAATCAAGGCAGACCTATCAGAATTGCACCAGACTTCTCACCAGAAACTCTAAAGGCCAGAAGATCCTGGACAGATGTCATACAGACTCTAAGAGAAACACAAATGTCAGCCCAGGCAAAACTCTCAATTATCATAGAAGGAGAAAACCAAGATATTTCATAACAAAACACAAATTTACACAATATCTTTCCACAAATCCAGCCCTACATAGGATAATAGAGGGGAAACTCCAATACAAGGAGGGAAAATATACCCTAGAAAGACCAAGAACGTGAACTTCCAACAAGGCCAAAAGAAGATATACACACAAACATAATTCCACCGCTAATAACAAAAATAACAGGAAGCAACAATCACTATTTCTTAATACTCTTAACAAAAATGAACTCAATTCCCCAATGAAAAACATAGATTAACAGACTGGATACAAAAACAAGTCTCAACATTTTGCAAGACTCAACATTTTGCTGCATACAGGAAATGCACCTAAGCGACAAAGACAGGCATGACCTAGAGTAAAAGGCTGGAAACATGTTTTCAAGCAAATGTTCCTAAGAAACGAGCTGGAGTAGCTATTCTAATATCGAATAAAACTGACTTTCAACTTAAAGCTATCAAAAAAGATAAGAAAGGACACTTCATACTACATCAAAGGAAAGTGAACCAATGAACTCTCAATTCTGAACATCTATGCTCCAAACACAAGAGCACCCACTTGCATAAAAGAAACCTTACTAAAACTCAAAGCACACATTGTACCTCAGACAATTATAGTGGGAGACAAACACTCCACTCTCAGCAATGGACAGATCATGGAAACAGAAACTAAACAAGACACGTGAAATGAAGAGAAGTATAAACCAAGTATATTTAACTGATATCTATAGAACATTTCATCCAAAACAAAACAAACACCTTTCTCTAAGCACCTCATAGTACCTTCTCCAAATAGACCCATATAATTGGTCACAAAACTCTGTACCATTAAAATAAAGTATCTTTCCTCCAAAGATCACTGTATTAAAAAGGGCTAGTTAAAATAAATACAAATGCATGCTTTAAAAACAAAGAAAAAGAAAAGAAAAATGAGCAGTAAACTTTGCCTCTCCACCCCGAGGAAATTTCCAGCTGATAATGTTGAATGTAAAATTAAATAGTGAGAAACACCTGAGTAAATTAAATCTTACAAGGTGCTTCTAAAAGTAAATCAACTGGGCAAATAAATAAGAGAAGGGTAAAGTTTTCATTACTGGGGTAGGTTTTGAGCAATAATTGTTGACAAAAGATGGGGCTATTTGCCACACCATGTCATAGTACCTTCTATTATTAAATCTTCATGGGTTTTCTGAAACTAGGGGAAGGAAGGTTAAAACTAAAGGGAGGTTCTGGGATGAAGCTTTAGCCTCAGTTAAACAAATAGAAGCCAGTTCAGGTGATTTTATAAACTGCATGTTCAACAAAAAAATTCCTCCCTTATCCTCTAAGATGTCATGGAGTGAATGTTATTCAAGAAAGTATCCTAATTTCACACCTCATGCCTTTTACATGTATTTTTGACATTTGTGTTTTTATCTAATGCCCACAGTTTGTTTTTTGAGAAGATTGACAATATCTACAGGAAGTGTTGAAGTACAAATGAATATATCCGTTATGCAAGTGTAAACAATATTGTATAAAATACTACAGTACAAATCCATTCATAGGAAACTCTCATGGCCCTCATAGGTGATATACTGTTTTTAAAACTCTCACCTATATATTCTCATGATTTAAAATTACAGAACCTTCTTTAGGAAACAGTGACATATTCTTTGAACAAAAGTAGGAAATTTATCAAAGTACCATCAAAATACATTAGAAGAATATCACAAAATAGAAAAAAATGAAGCATGTGAAGGAAAAAAGATTGCTGTTCAGAATTTTTGTGCCCCATCCTTTCTCTCATTGATTCCACCACCCTTTCTGTTTTACAGATCCACACATCTGATACATTTTATATATTATTTCTACTAATCTCAAGCCCAAACTAAATAACACACATGTCAAATAGCAGAAATGAGGTTTCCCAAAGGGCAAGATGGTGAGATGTTTAGGGAAGACCATGTAATGAGAAATAAAGAGATGCCTAGCTGTGAACATGATGTCTCCCATAATAATAATGACTTATGTTGGAAATTTATTTAGCAGCATGCCTTCTTACATGCTACATGTAGGGGGAAATGAGTAAGGTCACCACAGAGCTAAGTCAGATCATTTTGGCAAAGAACATAGGATCCCTCAGTACACATCGCCATGCTGGCAGCCCAGGAAAAAAGTCAGATCCCCTACAGAGAACTTAAACTTTCACTTTTGTAACATGGTTCTAGCCCTGGACTATAACTTAACACTCTGCTATAGACAGGACACAGAAGTAATAGTCTCTTTGTCCATTCTTTAGGGTCACTGACATGCCTTGGTTTGAATAGCTCTAAACACTGGAGAAGTACTCTACAGGCCAGGATTATCACTGCCAGAAACCAGTTTCATGCAGTTCAAATTCACAGTGGCTGAAGACAGAAATCCCTTCTGTTTATTGCTTGCCTAGAACAGACAAAGCCCTAGCTAGATCGCAACATCACATAAAGTAGAGCATGATGCCACACACCTATAATACCAGCAATCAGGAAGATCAGGAATTCAAGTTCAGCTTTATATTTCACAGAGATTGAGTCAGGCTGAGTTACATGGAATTTTATCTAAGAAAAATAAAAAAAACACAATAACCACTTAATGACTACAATGATTCCTCCCCACTGCCCAGGGTTCGTGGTGAAAGTTCAGATCAAGCTTTTGACTTTATTGCCTTTTACAGGAAGGAAATCCTCATTTTTTGATGTTGAACAAAGGCACAGAAGGCACACCCATTTGCCTCTTCTTCATTGCTTACTGTAAATCTAATATGCTATAATCATCCATGTTGTCTTCAATTCACTGAGTATATTAAAATCCCAGAGAAATCGTTGGGTGATGAAAGGTCAGTAGCAGTGAGAACAAAGAGATTTTGAAAATTCCCTTTCAGTCTCCCTGATTCTTGATTGCTCTGAGCATTCAGATGGAAAAAGATGAATGTGTTTCAGGATTCAGAGTCAAAACTTAACCAAAGAAATGCCACAGGATAAAGCAATTGGTACTGTACTTTGATTAGAGAAGGAACAATGTGGGAATGACAATACCCAGAAACTAAATCATGAATATCTAAAGTCCCCCCGTTCTCAGAGAATCTGCAGGATTTCCATTACTTCTAGTTAGGAATGTTATACAATGAACCTAATGTCCTGGTGACTGGGTCATTTTTTCTCATTTAGTGGCCAATATGTGTATAAAAACTAATGACCTATTTAATTCTGTTCCCAGGGTATGTGGAAATGGGATGTAGAATTCTGAAAAAAAGTATGGGATATGTGGGGGTAAGTAGTTTGGAAATGTCTATTATGTGATTTTGCTAAGATGTGAAACCAACCTGAATGAAGATTTTGTCAGCCCAGAGGTATCTTGGGATATATTTACCTATTTTAAAATATCTAAAAGACTCCCCTGCCAACAGTTCCATAAGTATGTTTGTAATTCACAGTCTGAATTTTGCTTGTTTGTTTATTTTCATTTTATTCTGTTTGAATGCTTTTTAATTTTTTTTTGATTTGCTGAAAATAAAAATTAAAAAAAAAAAAAAAAAAAAAAAAAAAAAAGAAATGAAATGTCTGCACCATCTATCTACTATAAGATAGTAAGCCTTGAGGATTTACACCATAACAAACAGTAGACAGATAGGTTACATGAACAGAACAATTTGCCATACTTGATCTCTAGATTGAAGGGGGAGCTTCTGATTGTCCTGTTCCTCAATTTGTTCTTGATTTCTCAGTAAAGAAAGCCAAGGTCCATTTCCTGGACAGAAGATACAGGCAGGACTTTTGGGTCCCAGAAGGAAAAGACAGATGGAAGAAAAAGAAGGAGAGGGTTTTCCTGCCATGCTTTGGGGGAAGAACACAGCAACTATGTGAGGTCTCCAGAGGAGCTGGTGACTGTGGCTACTACTACTGGTAGGAGTCCAGAGATGTTTGAAAGGGGCTAGTTGGGTCTAGTCACTGTAGTTTAGGGCAGGTGGAGAAATGAAGATAATAAATTGATAAGGGCATGCTTTTCCAGGTCAGAAATATCAGTGTCGAGCAATTGTGCCAAGAAGGAAAATTGTAAAGAAACAAATTGTGTGTGTGTGTGTGTGTGTGTGTGTGTGTGTGTGTGTGTGTGTTTCTTTTGTCCATGGATTCAAGGGAAGGCAGATAGTGGCTGGTAGACTGATCAACTCCTGAAGCTAAAGGATGGTAAAACAAAAGGGAAGTGAGGTGGGGCTGGTAGCTCAGCCTGTCCCAGAGCTAAGGTGGTAGCATAAAACTATATGCAACACTAGATAACTGAAATTAAGGCTGAAGCATAGCAGAGGGTTGATGGAGAATTGAATGAGTCTGTTGCTTGCTTAAACTGAACATACTCAGCAAGCATCTGAATAGAATAATAGGAAGTTGGATATAGAGCTTGACTTCCTTCTTCCAAAAAACCAGAAAGACTAGTGCTTCAGGATGTTGGAAAATAATAAAGAGAGTCTCCTGGTTCTGAAGCTATTGTTGGACATGCTGAAACAAGTGAAGCATCTCTTCATCCTCCATAAATTTTATAAGCTATAAGGAAGTATGTGAGCAACATGCATGGCATGTACACTGTCAGAGTAAATGTTTAGAGATTGAAGGAATGCAAAAAAGTCTATGCTTTGGAAGATTATAACTGTAACATACAAAGTATGATGATTTTGTTCTTCAAGTGTAACATCAGCTGTTCCAGAAGGACTCTCACTAAGAAACACAGATGATAAATTTGAATTAAAGTATCTGCAGATGTGATGTAATGTCAATGAGAGTTGCCTGTCAAGAGTCAGTGAAGGCTCTAAGAGTATCAAGTTATGAAGAGCTGAAGGAGTAAACTTCTATGTCAGGGTAACAGGCAATAAATTGACATGCTCCAAAACACCTTTTTCTGGGAAAGCTGAGAAACAATTTCATGGTAAGAAGTGAGCACACAGCCAGCATCAGTGGGCAAATGATGTATTCTTCTGTAATAAGAACTAAATAAGAAAAGAGGGCAGAATCCAAAAGCTTGCCTGTTTCACAAGAGGTCTGCCATAACCAAGGACACAGATGAGACCCATGCCCCAATACCTATGCCATTTGGGACCCCAAATGAGCCCAGTGGGACATGGTATCTATCTCCTCTGTGGGGGGGGCCATCTGCCCTCCAGTCTGTACTTCCATCTGTAGCTGAAACATGCCCTGCTCTCATACTCCAAAGTCTGGCTGTCTCCCCTAACCAGGGACACAGGAGGAATCTTCGTCCCTACCTTTGGCAGCTAATCCCAAAATATCCAGAAAATTCAGAACACAATGAAAAGATCAAACCTAAGAATAATAGGAATAGCTGAGTGTGAAGATTTCCCATTCAAAAGGCCAGAAATCAACTTCAACAAAATCATAGAAGAAAAATTCCCTAACATAAAGGAAGAGAAGGCCATAAACATAAAAGAAGACTACAAAACATCAAATAGATTGGATCAGAAAAGAAAATCATCCCCTCACATAATAATCAAAATACTAAATCCACAGAACAAAGAACAATATTAAAACCTGTATGAGGAAAAGGCAAAATAACATATAAAGGCAGACCTTTCAGAATTAACCAGACTTCTCAACAGAGATGCTAAAATGCAGAAGACCCCGGACATATGTCATACAGATCATAAGACAACCAAAGGCCAACCCAGGCTACTATACCCAAGAAAATTCTCTGTCACCATAGATGGAGAAACCTAGATATTCCATGACAAAACCAAATTCAAACAATATCTTCTTACTAATCCAACTATACAGGAGATTCTAGAAGGAAAAACTTCAACACGTAAAGGGTAAGTACATGTAAGAAAACACAAGAAATTAATAATCTCACAACAAAACAAAAAGATGAGAATCACACACAGATAATAAATACCACCTCCAAAAATAAAAATAACAAGAACTAATAATCATTGGTCTTCAATATCTCTCAACATCAATAGACTCAATTCCCCAATAAAAAGACACAGGTTAACAGATTGGAAATGTAATTTCGTGTATGAATATCCAACATGCTGTTGCATAAAAGAAACACACCTAACTGACAAAGACAGACACTACTTCAGAGTAAAAGACTAGAAAAAAAATCCAAGGAAATGGTCCCAAGAAACAAGCTAGAGTCACCATTTTAACATGCAGTGTAATAGGCTTTCAATCAAAAGAGATATAAAAGGAAATTCATAATCATCAAAGGAAAAATCCACCAAGAGGACGTCTGAATTCTGAAAATCTATTCCATAATGCAAGGGCACCCACGTTCATAAAGGAAACATTACTAAATCTCAAAATAAACATTGACCACATGCAATAAGAGTGAGGGACTTCAATACCTCACTCCCACCAATGGACACATCATTGAAACAGAATCTAAATAAAAACACAGTGGAACTAACAGAAATTATGAAGGAAAAGGACATAATAGATATCTACAGAATATTTCAACCCTAAAAATAAAGAATATATCTTCTTCTTAGCACTTTATTGGATGTTCTCCATCCATGTAAACAGACACAAAACAAGCCTCAACAGATACAGGAACACTGAAATAATACCAGACACTCAATCACATGACCATGAACTTCAATAACAACAAAAAGAACAGAAAGCCCACATGTCATGAAAACAAAACTCTATACTAAATGATAACTTGGTCAGGAAAGAAATAACAAAATCAATTAAAGACTTTCTAAAATTCATTGTCAATGAAGGCACAGAATACCCAAATTGATGGGACACATCAAAAGCAGTAATAAGAGGAAAATTTGTAGTACTAAATGCCTTCATAAAGAAATTGGAGAGATCCTATATGAGCAATTTAATAGCATACCTGAATGCATTAAAACAAAAAGAAGAAATGCACACAAGATGAGTAGAAGGAAGGAAATAATTAAACTCACAGCTGAAATCAACCAGATAGAAACAAAGAAAGCAATACAAAGAATAAAGAAAACAAAAAGCTAGCTAATTGAGAAAAACAACAAGATAGACAAACACTTAGCTAAACTAAATAAAGGGTGTAGAAACCATATCCAAATTAAGAAAATCAGAAAGGAAAAGGGAGATATAACAATATAAACTGAGGAAATTCAAAAGAAATCATCAGATCTTATCTACAAAAGCCTATATTCAACAAAACTGGAAATTCTACATGAAATGAATAGTTTTCTAGACAGATACTACATTCCAATGTTAAATCAAGATCAGATAAACTATATAAATAGTCCCATAACTACTTATGGAGAACAAAGGAAATATAAGCTGTCGTTAAAAACATCTCAAATTCAAAAAAACAAACAAAAAACACAGGGCAGAATTCTACCAGACCTTCAAAGAAGAGCTAATACCAATACTTCTAAAATGTTTCACAAAATAGAAAGAGAAGAAACATTACCTAACTCATTCTATGAAGCCACAGTCACTCTGAGAGCTAGATAATGCAAACCAGCAACAAAGAAAGAGAACTTCAAAGGAGCTCTAACCCCAGCAAGATCTTAGGTAATGAGGCAGCAGCACCTGCCCCAAACAGGGAGTAACTGGAACCCACGGGGACCAGGAACACACTCATGGCCAGGGGTACCAGTTACTTCCAATCTGTGCCTGAGCACTGAGCAGATCTTGAGAGTCACCTCCTCACAAAGTCCAACAAAACCCAGAGGAGGCTGGACTCCCAGGAGCTCTAACACCCTTAGGAACATAGCATCATAGAATCATGAGATTTCAGGAGATTGGTCACACTAGATTTTTTAGATCCCAGAGGCAGCCTTATTCCCAGGAGCTCTTACACACAGGATCACAGGAACACAGAAACACCTGGACTCTGAGGAATTCTGACACAACCAAGATAACAAGAAAGACAGGCACCAGTCATATGCAGTGAGTGAAGAAAGCACTAGATAACCAGATGGCAAAAGGCAAGCACAAGAAGATAAGAATCAGCAACCAAGGGTACTTGGCATCATCAGAACCTAGTTCTCCCACCATAGCAAGTACCAAATATACCATCACACTGGAAAAGGAAGATTCAAATTTACAATCACTTCTCATGATGATGATAGAGGACTTTAGGAAGGACATAAATAACACTCTCAAAGAATTTGAGGACAACACAGGTAAACAGGTAGAAACTCTTAAAGAGGAAACACAAAAATCCCTTAACGAATTACAAGAAAACACAACCAAACAGCTGAAGAAAAAATATCCAGGACATAAAAATGGAAGTAGATATATTAAAGAAATCACAGAGATTATTTAGGAGATAGAAAACCTAAGAAAGAAATTAGGAGTCATAATACCAACAAAATACAAGAGATACAAGAGAGAATCTGAGGTACAGAAGATACCATAAAAAAAAAATGTCAAAGAAAATGCAAAGTGCAAAAAGGTTTTAACCCAAAAACATCCAGGAAATCCAGGACACAATGAGAAGACCAAACCTAAGGATAATAGGTATAGAAGAGAGTGAAAATTCCTAAGTTAAAGGGCAAGTAAATATCTTCAAAAAAATTATAGAAGACAACTTCCCTAACCTAAAGAAAGTGATGCCCATAAACATACAAGAAATGCCAAATAGAATAGACCTGAAAAGAAATACATTCTGCCACATAATAATAATAAAACCAAATGCACCAAACAAAGAAAGAATATTAAAAACAGTAAGGGAAAAAGGTCAAGTAACAAATCAAGGCAGACCTATCAGAATTGCACCAGACTTCTCACCAGAAACTCTAAAGGCCAGAAGATCCTGGACAGATGTCATACAGACTCTAAGAGAACACAAATGTCAGCCCAGGCAAAACTCTCAATTATCATAGATGGAGAAACCAAGATATTTCATAACAAAACCAAATTTACACAATATCTTTCCACAAATCCAGCCCTACATAGGATAATAGAGGGGAAACTCCAATACAAGGAGGGAAAATATACCCTAGAAAGACCAAGAACGTGAACTTCCAACAAGGCCAAAAGAAGATATACACACAAACATAATTCCACCGCTAATAACAAAAATAACAGGAAGCAACAATCACTATTTCTTAATATCTCTTAACAAAAATGAACTCAATTCCCCAATGAAAAACATAGATTAACAGACTGGATACAAAAACAAGTCTCAACATTTTGCAAGACTCAACATTTTGCTGCATACAGGAAATGCACCTAAGCGACAAAGACAGGCATGACCCTAGAGTAAAAGGCTGGAAAACATGTTTTCAAGCAAATGTTCCTAAGAAACGAGCTGGAGTAGCTATTCTAATATCGAATAAAACTGACTTTCAACTTAAAGCTATCAAAAAAGATAAGAAAGGACACTTCATACTCATCAAAGGAAAGTGAACCAAGATGAACTCTCAATTCTGAACATCTATGCTCCAAACACAAGAGCACCCACTTGCATAAAAGAAACCTTACTAAAACTCAAAGCACACATTGTACCTCAGACAATTATAGTGGGAGACCAACACTCCACTCTCAGCAATGGACAGATCATGGAAACAGAAACTAAACAGAGACACGGTGAAATGAAGAGAAGTTATAAACCAAGTATATTTAACTGATATCTATAGAACATTTCATCCCAAAACAAAACAATACACCTTTCTCTAAGCACCTCATAGTACCTTCTCCAGAATAGACCATATAATTGGTCACAAAACTCTGTACCATTAAATAAAGTATCTTTCCTCCAAAGATCACTGTATTAAAAAGGGCAGTTAAAATAAATAACAAATGCATGCTTTAAAAACAAAGAAAAAAGAAAGAAAAATGAGCAGTAAACTTTGCCTTCTCCACCCCGAGGAAATTTCCAGCTGATAATGTTGAATGTAAAATTAAATAGTGAGAAACACCTGAGTAATTAAATTTTACAAGGTGCTTCTAAAAGTAAATCAACTGGGCAATAAATAAGAGAAGGGTAAAGTTTTCTTACTGGGGGTAGGTTTTGAGCAATAAATTGTTGACAAAAGATGGGGCTATTTGCCACACCATGTCATAGTACCTTCTATTATTAAATCTTCATGGGTTTCTGAAAACTAGGGGAAGGAAGGTTAAAACTAAAGGGAGGTTCATGGGATGAAGGCCTTTAGCCTCAGTTAAACAAATAGAAGCCAGTTCAGGTGATTTTATAAACTGCATGTTCAACAAAAAAATTCCTCCCTTATCCTCTAAGATGTCATGGAGTGAATGTTATTCAAGAAAGTATCCTAATTTCACACCTCAGTGCCTTTTACATGTATTTTTGACATTTGTGTTTTTATCTAATGCCCACAGTTTGTTTTTTGAGAAGATTGACAATATCTACAGGAGTGTTGAAGTACAAATGAAATATATCCGTTATGCAAGTGTAAACAATATTGTATAAAATACTACAGTACAAATCCATTCATAGGAAACTCTCATGGCCCTCATAGGTGATATACTGTTTTTAAACTTTCACCTATATATTCTCATGATTTTAAATTTACAGAACCTTCTTTAGGAAACCAGTGACATATTCTTTGAACAAAAGTAGGAAATTTATCAAAGTACCATCAAAATACATTAGAAGAATATCAAAATAGAAAAAATGAAGCATGTGAAGGAAAAAAGATTGCTGTTCAGAATTTTTGTGCCCATCCTTTCTCTCATTGATTCCACCACCCTTTCTGTTTTACAGATCCACACATCTGATACATTTTATATATTATTTCTACTAATCTCAAGCCCCAAACTAAATAACACACATGTCAAATAGCAGAAATGAGGTTTCCCAAAGGGCAAGATGGTGAGATGTTTAGGGGAAGAACCATGTATGAGAAATAAAGAAGATGCATAGCTGTGAACATGATGTCTCCCATAATATAATGACTTATGTTGGAAATTTATTTAGCAGCATGCCTTCTTACATGCTACATGTAGGGGGAAATGAGTAAGGTCACCACAGAGCTAAGTCAGATCATTTTGGCAAAGAACATAGGATACCTCAGACACATCTGCCATGCTGGCAGCCCAGGAAAAAGTCAGGATCCCCTACAGAAACTTAAACTTTCACTTTTGTAACACTGGTTCTAGCCCTGGACTATAACTTAACACGTCTGCTATAGACAGGGACACAGAAGTAATAGTCTCTTTGTCCATTCTTTAGGGTCACTGAGCATGCCTTGGTTTGGAATAGCTCTAAACACTGGAGAAGTACTCTACAGGCCAGGATTTATCATCTGCCAGAAACCTAGTTTCATGCAGTTCAAATTCACAGTGGCTGAAGACAGAAATCCCTTCTGTTTATTGCTTGCCTAGAACAGACAAAGCCCTAGGCTAGATCGCAACATCACATAAAGTAGAGCATGATGCCACACACCTATAATACCAGCAATCAGGAAGATCAGGAATTCAAGTTCAGCTTTATATACACAGAGATTGAGTCAGGCTGAGTTACATGGAATTTTATCTAAGAAAATAAAAAAAACACAATAACCACTTAATGACTACAATGATTCCTCCCACTGCCCAGGGTTCAGTGGTGAAAGTTCAGATCAAGCTTTTGACTTTATTTCCTTTATTACAGGAAGGAAATCCTCATTTTTTGATGTTGAACAAAGGCACTAGAAGGCACACCCATTTGCCTCTTCTTCATTGCTACTGTAAATCTAATATGCTATAATCATCCATGTTGTCTTCAATTCACTGAGTATATTAAAATCCTAGAGAAATCGTTGGGTGAGTGAAAGGACAGTAAGCAGTGAGAAGCAAAGAGATTTTGAAAATTCCTTTCAGTCTCCCTGATTCTTGATGCTCTGAGGCATTCAGATGGAAAAAGATGAATGTGTTTCAGGATTTCAGAGTCAAAACATAACCAAAGAAACTGCCACAGATAAAAGCAATTGGTACTGTACTTTTATTAGAGAAGGAACAATGTGGGAATGTACAATACCCAGAAACTAAATCATGAATATCTAAAGTCCCCCAGTGTCTCAGAGAATCTGCAGGATTTCCATTACTTGCTAGTTAGGAATGTTATACAATGAACCTAATGTCCTGGTGACTGGGTCATTTTTTTCTCATTTAGTGGCCAATATGTGTATAAAACTAATGACCTATTTAATTTCTGTTCCCAGGGTATGTGGAAATGGGATGTAGAATTCTGAAAAAAAGTATGGTGATATGTGGGGGTAAGTAGTTTGGAAATGTCTATTATGTGATTTTGCTAAGATGTGAAACCAACCTGAATGAAGATTTTGTCAGCCCAGAGTATCTTGGGATATATTTACCTATTTTAAAATATCTAAAAGACTCCCCTGCCAACAGTTCCATAAGTATGTTGTAATTCACAGTCTGAATTAGAACATTGCAGGTCATGATTTGTCTGCATCATTTGATGATCCAGACAGTTATGTTACTTTTACCCACTGTCATATAAGAGATCTTCGCTCCATTTTCTGTTAATTAGAACATTTTAAAATTGTGTGAAATTCATTAGTTCAGAAAAGTAACACATGATAATAAATTTAAAAGAATGTCTTCTGCACTCACTTAGGTAAAAGCAAAAGGAGTTTATAAAATTATTTCGAGTATTCTCAAAAACAGACTTAATTTTTAATTTTCTTTTTTTAACATTTTTTTTATTTCTTGGGAGTTTTACATAGGCCATGCCAGTACCACTTATATCCAGCTCTCAGCCTTGCAACCCAACCTCCCCACAAAATAACCACACATACACGCACACGGAAACTACCACCACCAATAATGACAATGATGATGATGACAACAATGACAAAAAACAAACAATAGAAAGTGTTTCATTGTGGAGGCTACAGTACATCCCAGTGTATCCAACAGTATAACCCTCTGTCCACGCATCTTTACTTAGAAATGTTCACTGCAATGGGTCATTGGTCTGGTTTGAAGACTCTGGCTTGTGTGACACCATCAATACTGGATCCTCATTGGGACTCCTCCCAGTTATTCTGTTGTTGCCTAGTGGAAATTCTGTATCTTTGAAAAACAAGACCTTGCCCATTCATGTGTCTGAGTCATTAGCAGATGATGTAGATTTTGAAGTGGGCCCTCTCAGAGCCCTGGATCTGTGCCTGGGTAGTAGCAGAGCTATTCAGCCCACTGGATATCCCTTATCCACAGCACCAGGGTGAGCTTACCAGCATTGCTATATCCCTGAAATGAAATGGTGCTATTAACAATACACAAGATCAGCTTTCTTTCTTTCATGCCATGAGATGCCTCACCCACACCCACATCTCTAGATGCAGATATCCTGTGCTGGCCAGGTGAGGTGCAGGACCCATTTTCTCCAGTGTTGCAGCAGATGAAGGATAGGGTCAATTCACCAGCTCTCATGATCACAGCTCTCCCATCTGCCACAGGTGGTGATGGGGAAAGGGAGGAGGGCATCTTCCCATAACCCACACCAACGCATGGCAGATGAGTAGCAGGGATACCTCTGACTCGCTCTCATCCTCAGGGCTGACTCACTTGCACCCCCTCTACCATGGCCAGCACTACTGTGATGTTCAGGTGAGATGTAAGACCTCTAATTGGTAATTTTAATATAAATAAATGTAAGCTATAAATTAATATGTTGGCTATTTTTCTTTATCCTAGCTAGTTCCCAATAATGACACAGAAAACTGAAGATTTATTTTAAAGCTTCACCTCAATACCTAAGTCAATTGATCTATCTTAATCCCTTAAACTAATCTAGATACTTTCCAGCCAAAATGTACATAACATGTATTTAGAGCCTTCTATGCTTCTGCTGACCTCATCTTCTTCTCCTTTCTCATTGTTCAGTCTGAATCTTTCTTCCTCTCTCTCTCTCTTGCTGCACACTTAGTGAGTGATCAGCTTTTATTGACAAGGCAGAGAATGAATGGTAAGACACAAATATGAGACATGAGGTTATTGACATAGGCATTACAATGCGATGTCCAGATTGAAATAAGATGTGAGGACAGAGAAGTTGGCACTTGAATATTACTATTGATCTGGCTCTTTAGACTACTTCTTCATGGCTCCAAACCCTCCATTCTGCCAGCTAATCAGATACTTTCTCACTCTCTCCTTTCTATGGCTGGCAGATATCCTGCCCTATTCTCTATTCTGCCCAGCCATTGAGTAATTAGCATTTTTTATAAATAACCTTTCTATGTTCCCATGCTTTATGACATCACCTGAATATGAAAATACATCCATTTTCTTTAAAATCATTGTGGCTTTTAATTTAGTTGTTTTTTTCTCAATGCAATAGATAGACACCAGATATAGTAAAATGTGACGATCGACATTTTAAAATCATTTTTAAGTGGGAAAACCTCACTATTTCTTAACAAAGCCTGTTGTTAGACAAAGGTTTTGTATGATGGAGTTTTTAGTCATGTCGATTAAGTTTCCCTCTCTCTATTTTTTAATTCACTTTTTGCTTATTCAACTTTACATCTTGCTCACTGATCACCTCCTGGTCACCTCCTCCCACAATCATTCCCCCACCCCCAGCCTTCTCCTCTGAGTGGATAACCCCTGAGCATCCCCTGACCCTGGCCCTTCAAGTTTCTGTGTGGCTAGGTGCTTGTTCTTTCAGTGAGGCCATACAGGACAGTGCGTCTAGTAGAACATATCCCTCATACAGGTAACAGCTTTTGAGATGGCCTAATTACACTTGTTTGGAATTCACACAAATACCAAACTACACATCTCCTAAATATGTGTGGGGACACATAGGGCCAGGCTGTGTATATTATTTGGCTGGTGGTTCAGACTCTGAGAACCCCAATGGTCTATGTTAGTTGCCTTTGTTTGTCTTCCTATGGAGTTCCTTTCTCCTTCTGGACAGGAAATCCTTCCTCTGACTCTTCCATAAGAGTCTTCAAGCTCCATCTACTCTTTGGCTGTGGGTGTCGGTATCTGTCTGAGTCACTGAGACTCTGAGGGTAGAGTCTCTCAGTCTGCAAGCATAACAGAGTATCATTAATATTGTTAGGGACTGGTGCATGCCCATGGGATGGATCTCAAGTTGGGCCCATTATTCATTGGCCGTTCCCTCAGACTCTACTCCATCACATATGCCTGAATTTCTTGTAGATAAGAAAAATTTGGAGTTAAAAATTGGTTGGTAGGGTTGTGTCTCTATCGCTCCTCTGGGATTCCTGCCTGACTAAAGGAGGTGGCCTCTTCAAGTTCCATATCTCCAATGTAGTGAGTCACAGTTAAAACCACTCCCATTGATTCTTGGTTACCACGATTACCCAGGTCTCTGTCTCATCCTCAAGATGCCACTATCTCACCTCTGTCAGCTGTAGATTTCCATTCATTTTTATGGCCATCTAACCATTTCTCCTGTCCTCCACACCTGATGATGAACCCCCCATTTCCATCCACATCCCTGCTCCCTCCCAGATTCCTCCCTCTATCTGACTTTTAGGATTATTTTATTCCTACTTCTAAATCAGGTTCAAGTTTCCTCACTTGGACCTTCCTTCTTACTTATCTTCTTTGGGTATGTGGAATATAACATGATACTTGCATTTTTGTCTAATGTGTACTTACTTATAAGTGACTACATACTATGTATGTCCAATTGAAACTGGATTACCCCATTCCAGATGATATACTCAAGTTTCATTCATTTTCCTGAAAAATTCATGATGTCTTGGTATTTAATAGCTGAATAGTATTTTATTTTGTAGATATACTACATCTACTTGTACTACATTTTCTTTATCCATTCTAAGTTGCTTCCATCTTCTGGCTATTTTGAATAAAATTGTTATGAACAGAGTTGAACAAGTGTCTTTGTGGGATTTTAAAGAATCCTTTGGCTATATGCCCAGGAGTGGTATAGCTGAGTCTTGAGTCAGAACTATTCCCAGTTTTCTGAGAAATCACTAAGTTGATTTCTAAAGAGGTAGTAAAAGTTTGCACTCCCACCAGCAATGAAGACATCTTTCCTTTGCTGTATATCCTAGCCAGCATGTGCTATATATTGAGTTTTGAACTTAGTCATTCTGACAGGTATAAGACAGAATCTCAGAGATGTTTTAATTAGCTTTTTCCTGATGACTAAGAACTTTGAATATTTATTTAAGTGCTTCTTAGCCAATTGAGATTCCTCTGTTGGGAATTCTCTGTTTACTTCTGTATCCTATTTTTTAATTGTGTAATTTGGGTTGTTGTAGTTTAACTTCTTGAGTTCTTTGTAAATTTTGGATATTAGCCCTCTGTCAAATGTAGGATTGCTAAAAATCCTTTCCCAATCTGCTGAATTGTCCTATTATTGACAGTGTCCTTTGCCTTACAAAAGGTTTCCAGTTTCATGAGGTCCCATTTATCAATTGTTTTTAGAGCCTGAATCATTTGTGTTCTGTTCAAGAATTTGTGTCCTGTATCAATTCATTCAAGATTATTTCTACTTTCTTTTCTATGAGATTCAGAATATTCAGTTTTATGTTGAGGTCCTTGATCCACTTGGACTTGAGATTTGTGCAAGGTGATAAATATGGATCTATATGCATTCTTCTACATGTAGAAATCAGTTAGTCCAGCACCATTCATTGAAGATACTTTAATTTTTCCCTTGTATTGTTTTGGCTTCTTTATCGAAAATCAAGTGTCCATAGGTGTATTAATTTATTTCTAGGTCTTTGATTTGATTACATTGATCAACATGTCTGTTTCTTTACCAAAACCATGGAGTTTTTATGACTCTTGCTTTATAGTAAAGCTTGAAGTCAGAGATAGTGATTTCTCCCAAAGTACCTTTTTTGTTTAGGATTGTTTTGGTTATCCTGGGTTTTTTGCTTTTTCATATGAAGTTGAAATTTGCACATTCCAAGTCTGTGAAGAATTGTGTTGAAATTTGATGTGAATTGCATTGAATCTGTAGATTGCTTTTGGTAAGAATTTCATTTTGACCGTGGTAATCATACCTACCCCTGAACATGGGATTTCTTTCAGTCTTCTGATATGTTTTCAGTTTCATGCTTCAGGGACATATAGATCATTCACTTGTTTGGTTAGAATTACACCAAGATATTTTATATTAGTTGTGACTATTGTAAAGTGTATTATTTCCCTAATTTTTTCTCAACTCATTTATCATTTGTAAAAAGGTGGGCTATTGATTTATTTGACTTAATTTTGTATCCAGCCACTTTCCTAATAGTGTTTGTCTGCTGTAGGAGTTTTCTGGTAGAATTTTGGGGTTGTTTATATATACTATCATATCATCACAAGTAGCAACACCTTGACTTCTTCCTTTCCAATTTGTATTCCCTAAATCTACTTTAGTAGTCTTACTGATCTGACTAGATCTTCAAGTACTATATTGAGTAGATATGGAGAGAGTTGACACCATTTTCTTTCCACTGATTTTAGTAGAATTGTTTAAGTTTCTGTCCATTGAGTTTGATGTTAGCTATTGGCTTGCCATATATTACTTTGATTATGTTTAGGTATATACTCTGTATTCTGATTTCTCTAAAACCTTTAACATAAAGAAGTGTTGGATTTTATCAAAGGCTTTTTCAGCATCTAATGAGATATTCAAGTGATTTTTTCTTTCATTTTGTTTATATGGTGAATTATGTTGATGGATTTTCATATATAAAAGCATCCCTGAATCCCTGGAATGAAGCCTACCTGATCTTGATGGATGATGTCTTTGATGTGTTCCTGTATTTGGTTTGCAAGTATTTTATTGAATATTTTTGCTTCAATGTACATAAGATAAACCGGTCTGAATTTCTATTTCTTTGTTGACTCTTTGTGTGGTTTAGGTATCAGGGTTCATGTGGACTCATAGAATGAGTTTGGCATTGTTCTTTCTGTTTCTATTTCATAGAATACTTTGAGGAGTATTGGTATTAGCTCATATTTGAAGTCAGGTAGAAAGAATACTGCACTAAAATCATCTAATCTTGGGCTTTATTTGGTTTGGAGACTTTTAATGACTGCTTCTTTGACTGTAGTATTTATTGTACTGTTTAAATAGTTTACCTGACCTTGATATAATGGTAAGCAATATATGTCTAGAATATGATACATTTCATTAATATTTTCCAATTTTTTGAATATGGGCTTTTGAAGTAAGACCTCATGATTCTTTGAATTTCCTGGATGCCAGTTTGTTGTGTCTTCCTTTCAATGCTGATTTTGCTTATTTGGATACTGTCTCCCTGTCTCTTGGTAAGTTTGGCTAAGGGTACATCCATCTTGTTGTTTTCTCAAAGAAACAGCTCTTGGTTATTTGTATTGTTAGTTTTATTTTTTGGATATTTTATTTATGTACACCTCCCTCCTCCTCCTTTTTGCTTTTATACCATTTTAAATATATGCAAGTATTAAGGTCAGTTCTAGGTTGAGGAACTAGAAATACAATAGCTGCAAATAGTCGAGGAACAAGCATGACAATAGATACAAATAGTCAAAAGAACAAGAAAGGCCATAAACAAAATTCCATGAACATTCCCATGATCACTGTTTCTAGGGATTTATCAGGATGGTCAAAATATCTGAGCCAAATTCTCTGTCCTAGCCCAAAGTCACTTCCATGTCTGAAGCCTACTTCCTTGTTCTAGCCTAATATTTAGATTTCTGCTTGAAATTACTTCTTTGTTCTAGCCTAAGATTTACATTCCTGCCTAAAATGACTTCTTTGTTCTACCGTAATGTCAGATTCCTTCCAAGAAGCCCATTTCCTTGTCCTTGGCCCATGTCAGATTCTTGTCAAGCAGTCCCAAAAGCTCTCAGCCTCTCCCACTTTTTTATTTCATAAACAAGACTGAGCCTGTCTTAGGTCATTCTGACAAGAATACCTTCCTTACATGTCATGGAATATGCATTATCAAAAGTAATGCACTTCTCTCTTAGGTTGGTAAGGCTCTGGGCAGAATCTTACCTATCCTTGGATTGTCAGCCTGTTAATTTAATAACTCTGTCTGGGGGTCCATTTTCAGGTGAAAGCCATATACTTTGTCTGCCAACAAATATTGATGTTGTTAAAGACAAGCTTTAACACAATAGACAGAAATAAAAGAATTCTCAGGACAAGAAGGGCTAGCATGACCAAGCTATACATGCCATTCTTGAAGCTTCACCAAAATAGAAATACTGACCTCAGGCCATGGGTAATTTTATCACCAGTATCTGCCACATCAATATTCAGCAGAGCAGCATTCTTTACATTTATAAGCTCACTATGCAAAGTTAATCATCCAGAGAGGTGTAAGAATTATGCCAAATACACTGCAAGTGTCTTTAAACTTTTTTCTAATTATAATGACTATCATTGTAAATTTTAAAACTACCATGAATCCAATGGTATTTGGCATGACACTTGAAATGGCTCTTTGTTATTAAACTCTAAAACTACTTCCAACAATTTGAATATGATAAAGAGCATCGATCCATTCTTCCAAATGCATATCTAAATACTCTTATATATTCAACACATTGGTAACATTTTTTGCTAAATAATTAATAAAAGTAACTCTCTTAACTTCTTGGGTCAAAGCAATTACAGAAGCAGTGGTGCTGGCAATTAATGTAATTAAAGCTGTTATAACAGAAATAATCAAGCCCGCTACCCTCTTGATTCTGCTTAAAGCCTGACTCACTTCTTCCAGTACTTGTAAGCATTTTTGGGGGGACCAAGGTTCTGTGATACTCATGGCAATAAAACAAAAGCTGGTTGATAGTCCTCCATAACTGACATGCTGGATTTCAACACACTAACACTATTAGAAAGTGTACAATCAAAGCAACTTACATTAAATACTGTAGAAGAAACAAAAGTAATTTTGACTTAACAATTAAAAGAGCCTTAACACATGTACTAAAACTTGCTTGAAATCCAGATCCTACTCCAACTTTATCTCTTGCTAACATAACATCATAGAGAACTGTAGCTAACGTCCAAATATGTCTCTGAAAATGTCCAGAACCAGCCTTCCGAATGAAGACTGTTATTTCCAATATTGGATTGATTTCTAGGCAAATACATAATTGAGTTTGAATAACTGGTCACATTTAAGAAAAATACAAGAGTCATTATAAGTTTTCTTTTTGATTCTCTGTTCCTCAAGGTCTAAGAACTTGAGGCAAGGCAGCTTATCACATCAGGGATATAAGTAAGCAAAAGTTGGTCAGGAATATATGTCTAATACAGCTTCTTAATCACCATTGTCAGGGCACTCAGCAAACTAACAGGTCAGCACCATTCTTTGTACAAGCATCAGCATGTCTCACCCATCTCTCTGGCAGCCACCATACTCCTTCAGCATCCTACAATCCTGTGCATGTTAGATCTTATGGGAGTCCAGCCTCCTCTGGGTTTTGGGGTATTGGGTGCAGAGCTGGTGCCCTAGGACTGCTCCATGCAGTGGTGCAGACCAGAAGGGTCATTTTCTTAGTTTCTAACTGACTGATTTCAGCCCTAATTTTGATTATTTCCTGCCTTCTATTCCTCTTTAGTTTACTTGCATCTTTTTTTCTAGAGCTTTCAGGTGTACTTTTAAATTGCTGGTAGAAGAACTTTCTAATTTCTTTATGGAGACACATAGTGCTATGAACTGCCCATTTAGCACTGCTTTCATTGTGAAGTATTAATATTTAATTAATAAATCCCAGTGAGGGTTTTTGACCCACCTCAATGGTTTATGTTCCCAAATGAAGGACACCCATAAACAACAATATATTTTAATATGATTTATGTAATACAACAGCTGGACAACTGTCTAGCCTCCATGATGCTTAAATCTACCTTTCACAGGGTATTCCAAATTACTACTTACTAAATTCTATTTCTACCTTGTTTTCTCTAGAATCACTTGCACAGCCCTCTGGAGTGTACTCTCCCAGACTCTCAAGCAGCAGCTATGCCTCTCTGTCTGGCAGTATTCTCAGGCATGGTATCTCTCCTCACCTCCGCATCACAGCATGGTAGATCTCTCCTTTGTCCTGATCCGATTCCCAGGAAATCCAAGAAAGCCACCTCTGTCTGTCCTCCCCAACTATTGGGGGCTGGCATCTTTGTTTACCAATTAGAACCAACTGGTGGCAGGATCCCAGAAGCTATGTGCAAACTCTCTCATGCAAACAGTTTTTTGAGGAACATAGTTAGCATTCATAATACAGCAGCTGTATTTCCCCTATTTTGTCCAAGGCTCTTTGCTCTTGAATGAACATTGAATATAATTATAACAATTATGTAATTTATAAGGTATAATATACATTTATAATATCCAGTCCAGCATATTTGGCAATTTAGATAAAGTATTCTATCATCTATCCTAACTTAAAGAGTTTACAGTTTTGTACCTCAATCATGTTGGTTTTAACTTGCATTACCATCTGAAATCCATCCTTTCAAATATAGATCATCTTCCTCAATGTTAGATAACTTAAGCTCAATTATGAGACTATAACTAGTCCTCAACCCCCTCAGATATCTGAGAAGGAATTAAATATTACTTTAATATTTATGTCAAAAGCACAAAAACATAGCTTCTAAAACTTACATAATTATTAGAGATAGCTGACGGCCTGGACAGTCTCCAAAGTTGCTTATAATGTTGAAGCATCTGTCTTCAGCCTTCTGACACAGAATCATCTCACAGACCTTAAGTGAAGCAGGAAGTATGAAGGACTAGCTTACTCTATATTGACAAAGCTTAGTATCCTGCATCCATTTTTCCTTTATGGACAGTATTTGGTCTGCAGATAAGATTAAGATAAGGTCAAGCAAAGCTGCCCTGAATAGCCTGCTAGCCAGGGAGATCTCCATTCTCCTGCCACCTCTCCACCCACTGTCATCAGACCTGAGCTTCCTGAACTATACAAAACTGCAGAGTCAGAAACATAGAGCCAAATGATACCCATCAGACTGCCACACCAATGTCAGCTTCTTGCAGGCAGGTCCATGCAAGAGGAGAGCAGTCCTGATCCTGCCAGGTCTCTCTGGGGCTGAGCGGGATGGTGAGTATTGCCAGCCCAAAAGAAGCACACAGGGCCAGGAGTCTTGTTGAAGTAAGAACTCAACTTTATTGCATCAGCCTCTTGCTTATATAAACTAGGAGCATAGGGAGGGGGGTTTTGGTGGGGTGAGATGATATAAGAAGTGAGGAAGGGTGACTGACAGGGCAAATGTCAAAGCTCTACATTAGCAACAGCAAGACACAGGCAGGGCCAAGCAGGTCTTCTTGAGTCACCCCAATACAGAAGTGACTGAGAGAGGTCTCAAAACTCAAGCCAGTCTGGGGTGTGTCCACAAGGTCCAAACCAGTGCCTAAATGAGGCCCAAAATCTCCCCCTTTTGTTTTTGTAATGAGCAGGTTACATGGCTCCTGTCTTAGGTTGTCCCCCACATGGAGATCTCATCCATCTCTGGATACCATGTGTCATTCGGGCTCAGGGGGGTGGGGCTGCTCCATGACACATTTTAGGTTGTCTCACAACATCTAAGATCTTACCTCTCACTGGTCAGGTGGAGAGCTGAGGAGTGGTGCTCATAGGCAGAGGGATATGTAGAGCCTGGCTTCGAAGAGACAAATTTTGGGTAATGGACCTCAACTTGGTGAAGCTGGACTACCTCTAGCCTCTGATGGATAAATTGAGTGAGCTTATTGAGCACACATGGCCTGACAGTCAAGATAAGGAGAAGGAGAAGGAAGGGGCCAAGGAGGGGAAGGAAATAGGGTAATAGGTCATGAAATCCAGTCCACAACTGGTTGTCTTGGAGCTCTCTTTGCCTCCTTTACACTCACATGGAATCACCCTTCTGTTTTTTAAAGATCTCTTGTGCTCCTCAGGGGTCCCCAAGTTCTCCTCAGTCAAGAAGGGGAGCATCATCCATGTCAGCAGCAGGGTCATTTTCTGGATCATCTTGTTCTCCTGTGGAAGAAGCATAGAGAGGTTTCTCAGGGAAGATGGACTCCCTGGAAATGTTATTGTCAGTCTCCCCTTATTGAGACATATACTTTATATCTCTGGCTGGTATCTAGATTGGTCTTTTTGACTTTGCAGAAATATGCAGCTGAATCCCCTCCCAGCTGTTATAAGTGGGTCTGGTCCTCTCTAGGTTCCCATCAGTGGGTCCCTCCATCTGATTCATATTGAGCTATAGGAACTGAAGAAGGTCCAGTGTCTTTGAAATGGAAACAGTTGAAGATTTTCTTTTGAAAATTTTAAAATATTTAAAGTGAATAATGCCTTTTTTAGATGATCACGTTGGGGTAAAGACCCCCCTTTTGTTTTTGTAACTGAGACATTAAGGCTTGATTTTGTCTTATAAAATTGTCTGTCATCTCAGGTTGTAAGGGATGCCCATAGTGTGAGAAATCTTCCACATATGGAGAAACTCTGAAAATGGTTTGCTTTTATGGGCCATTATCTGTTTTGATTTGATCTGGAAGTCTGAGAATGGCAAAACATTGAAGCATATGGTTCAATGGAGCTATTCATGTTTAGATTTTTCTGCTGCATGGGCCAATGCTCAGCATGCATAGGAGAAGGTATCAACAGTCACAAATATATATTTTAGCTTGCCAAATGGGGAATAGTGAGTAACATCAAGTTGTCAAAGATTATTAGGGCAGAGCCCCTGGGGATTACTCCCATGGGCTGGAGGGGAGTACCTGTAAGAATGGCTGACAAGACCTACAAGTACAGATAATCTTTTTAAGGTATTTTATTGGGTCCTGGGGGTATTTATGTATTAGGGCCCTCCAGTTGACATGAGTAAATGAGTAAATCTGAGTCATCTTGGCAACATTATGGCATTGTATGCCCAAAGCAAGTTGATCTGCCAGGTGGTTTCCAGTGGATAGGAACCCTGGGACATCTTGATGACCTTGAAGGTGTTGGAGAAAAATGGGATATTGTCTTTGTTTTAGTAGGATATGTGACTGAATCATCAGAGGGTGATGGGGTTAGAATCAAGCCTAATATGAGCCTCTATCAAATTAGCCAGTAAGTTTACTACATAAAGGCTGTCAGAAAACAAATTAAAGGATTCAGAAATCATATCTAATGCCATAACCACTGCAAACAATTCTTTAAATTGGTCAGAGTCCTCAATATTTTGGAGGTCTGACTTTATAGGTTTTGGCCCTTTGTCTGATGAGGAAGGGGGAAAACAACAATGGAGGGACCCCAGACTCCCACTATCAGTAAAGAAGGTGGGAAAATTTGGGTTGGGGCTAGATAGAAAGAGTCTGGGGAGCTTCCATTCAATTCTGGAAAAGTAACTCATCCATTTATATGATCCAAAGTAGCAATCAATTTCATCAGGAAATCCCTCTAGGTCCAGAGAGACACAGCTATTGTTTCTCTTTAACCAAAGAAAATCTGTATTCTTAAATGGGGTAATGAGGGCAGAAGGCTCTGCACCAAAGAGCCTAATGGAAAGATCTCTCCCCTTAACAATGCAATTGGCCAGCTGGTTAGCCATAGAATAAACTCAAGGGGTACCTCCCACTGAAAGGTGGATCTAATGGATGGGTTCACCCTCTTGACCAAGTAGCATGCTGCACAACATTTCTTCAGGGAAAACATATAAAATAAGAGATAGATTGGTATCATATAGTTTAAGGGTGGCCAAATCAATGGCCTGTTGAATCTTGTTCAACAGTTGAATATGGTCAGATATTGGAGAGGTCATTTCCCTTAAGGAGGTCAAATAATGGTATTAGATCTTCTGTGGCAATGGAGATCTAAGACCTCATCCAATTAATTTCTCCCAAAAGCTTTTGCAACTGTGGGAGGGTATAGGAATCTTGAATTTGAAGTTAAGGCTTAACAGGGGACACAGTATCCAAGAAAAACATGGAGCCCAGGATCTTAAATGGTGGCACCTTTAGAAACTTTTCAGAAGCAACCTGAAATTATTATATTTAAGGATGTAGAGACACTCATCAGTAAGCTCCTGGAGGCCTGAAAAGCTAGGGGCACCCAAAATAAATACATCCATATAAATGTAAAATAAAATATTGGAATCATCTAAAAGGGATGAAAAAATTAAGCATATAATATTGACACATGGGGAGCTATTGTCATGCCTTGGGGTAGAACCATCCACTCACACCTAGAATCAGGCCAGCCAAAATTAACAGAAGGAATAGAAAGGGCAATCTTCTCACTATCTTCAGGCTATAGGGGGAATGGCCACTTGTTGGATGCTAGTAGAGTACTGATCGGCTGTGCCAGCAAGCATGCCAGCAGTGATGAGGATTGGGGACTGAGCACTTTGGTTCCAATCCCCCTGAAGTGGACACTCTTCTTGAAAATAGTTGGTCCGTTTCAATTAGGCTGGCCCTGAGAGAACAGCCTTAGCCTAATCCTTCCAGTCTTGGGCAATGCAATGCACCAGGCCCTCAAAGATAGTCTCAGCCAGAGGGAGTTTGGTCCATCCTCAGCCATGACCTTCTTGAGTTCTTTAAGATCTTGGGGTTCCCAAGGGTACTGGGTGGCTGGCTGATTACTGCCAGGGTTGACATTCACTGGGTAAAGACTGGTGGTATACTGGGTGCCAAGCCCCTCCCTATTGTAAGGCACAGAGGGACTCTGAGAAGGGCTATTTGAAGGGTCTGGGGAGGCCAGCTTTATCACCTGGTTGGAGGCTGGCCAAAGAGTATTGTCAAAGAGGTCCAAAGAGGGATAAAGAGGTTTCATAGGTGATAGTCCACAAGGACTATGTTTTGGTTTCACTATTGGTTCAGACACCTCTGCGGCAGGATGAGGCTCCTTGGCCTTTTCCTTCTCTTTTACCAGTGTGGAAAGCAACTCTTCAGAGCTACAATGGTAGAGAGTGTCCCCAGGGATAAGGTTAATGGGGTAGAGGTGAGTGGTTTCTCTTAAATTAGGTAGGGCCTCCGCAGCAGAGTGGAGGGTGCAGAAAGAGGAGGAGCATGGAAGGAATTAGTTTGAGGATCAGGAAAAGGATACAAGGGTTAGACTAGACTGTCCCACAACTTATGAGAGTACACTCACCCACAGACCAATTGGCCTGTCAGCATTCTTCCTTCAGGAGGAGGGGGAGAAGTTCCTCAAACAGGTCACCAGTCTGTCTGCTCCTTGCTGGCAGGAGAGCAGTCCCAGTCCCACTAGATCTTTCCAGGGCTGAGCTGGATGGTGAGTGTTGCCAGCCCAAAAGAAGCACACTGGACCAGAAGTCTTGTCAAAGTAGGAACTCAACTTTATTGCATCAGCCTCTCATATATAAACTCGGAGCATAGGGAGGGGTATTTTGGTGGAGTGTGTTAGTATTCTGTCTAAACTCCACCTCCACAGCTATCTGGTGGCATCCAGGTTGCGCCTCCCCACAGTTACCTAGCAATAGCCAGGTAGCCCTGCCCACTATAAAAGGGGCTGCTTGCCCCCTCCTCGCTCTCTTGCTCCTGTGATTCCCGTGCACCTGCGGGCTCCCCTTCCCTCCTCCCTTCCCCCTCTCTCCACGTGGTCATGGCCAACCTCTACTCCTCTACCTCTCTGCTCTCTTCCCTCTGCCCTAAATAAATCTTCCTCTCATGGAACCATCTGGCCTGGCGTTATCTGTTCCAAGCTGCTGCGCCGAAAATCTAACAATGGTGCTGAAACCAGGGAAATGAAGACTTTGGAGACCTCAAGACCCGTGAAGCCGCCAGCTCAGGCTGCTGCAACCATGCAGGACGAACACAACACCACCCAATGCCACTGCTGCTACACCACACAGACTTCATCTGCTGCTACCAGCTGTCATTGGGCATGTAAATTAACATCTGCTACTGCAGACAAGCCCCATCCGCCGCGAAACTCACCAAACTTCCACCACATGAGCTGTGCTGCCGTGTCCCCATGCAGTGCTCTGCTGAGTGGACTGGGTACCCACACAGACCTTCCAGTTCCACATTCCTGTTACCAGACCGCATACACTCACAAACACACACCGGCTTATTAATTGGTAAGGAGTTTCCATTTGGCGGGAGGGACCCTGGACACCAGGTAGAGTCTGGCCAACGCTTCCCAGGCTAAAGGGTTGGCTTTCCATTGCCCCAGTCCATATGACTGGTCTCTAGCCAACCTACGACTTATGACTTTGGCCCATTGTGTGATTCCCTTCTCGGAAATAGCTCCCCCGAACTCTCTCAGCTATTGGAAATCCTGGTACCAGATGAGCTATTTTCTGGTGGACTCCAGGAGCTCCACATAGCCCCCAGGTATTCCCATGATGACCAGATTATCAGGCCTGAGCCTGTTCTATTCTCGTTATCAATATTTCTCTTGGGACGATGAAGGAAGCTTGATAACAACCACGTTACACAATGGGTGCATCGTCTTCGTCTGTACCAGCAGACACCCCACTGGATTGTCTACTGTAAAACCTCAAATCTCTAAGATTAAAGACTGTGTTGAGGCCTCCCAAATTGATACACCTCTGCAATAAGGTCTGAATCCGGTATCATCTAGATAACAGACTAAATTAGCCACTTAAAGGGTCTTAACACATACTGCCTGCAGTCTGGTAAATGGAAAAATCCCCTACGTTTGACTATTTACCTACCTTCATTATATTCCTTCCATGTGTTCTGCCTGTTCACCACCCCAGGTTCTCCTAGCATGAAATCTGCTCAATCCCATATGTTGTTTAAAAAAAGAAAAACGCAGCAGCAGGAGGAGAAGTTTATTTAGGCCAGAGGGGAAAGCAGAGAAAGGTGGAGGTGGTGGCCGGCCATGACCATGCGGAGGGGGGAGGGGAAGGGGAGAGGGTCAGATAAGACCTGCAGGCCGCAAGAGAGCAAGAGAGCAAGAGAGCAAGAGAGCAAGAGAGAGAGGAGGGGCCAAACCGCCCCTCTTATAATAGTGGGCAGGGCTACCTGGCAGTTCCCAGGTAGCTTTGGGAGAAGCATACCTAGCTGTTGCTAGGTAACTGTGGAGGTGGAGTTTAACAGAATGCTAACATACCTCCCTTCTTCTTATTATAAAAAGAAAGGAAAAAAAGGGAAGAAAGACGTGACAGCGCAGCAGGAATAGGGTCGTCGTGATATCTGGCTACTTCCTGCTGGCACTGGGGGCCACGTGTCTTTAGGGGTAACCTGGGGTGATGTTTGTGCTGTCCAGGGTCTGCAGAGCCATCCAGATAGGCCAGAAGGAACAGGTCCAGTGGAAGCAGCTGTGTGTGTCACAGGAGATGGAGCATCTGAAGGTTGCTTCTCTGGAGATGTCTCGGATGTACCTGGACTTGACAAGATGTAGGGAATAAGATTAAGTACACTTGGGAGAAAGAAAATTTTTTTAAGATATACATTTGACACCCAGAGAGTTCCCACCCACCCTTTGTGATAGTAAGTGGGAACTTTAGGCAGATGTACTTATCTGGATGGCATCTATTTGGTCTGTGAGAGGTAGATCTCAGTGGGTTTCCTGTAGCTTATAAGTTTACAAAAGAGATAATAGCATGAGTTAACAACACAAGCAGTCTTTAAGATGAACCTTTGCTGGATCGTATAGTGGAATGTTTAATAAACTAGTTAGGCAAGTTCATAAGAACTCAGGTAACAAGAAGAGGAAATATAAAGTATTTAATTGGTGGCAGCTGAGTTTAGATAATGAGGTAACAGATTATATCTGTGAAAGCTTAGCTGTCAATGTAGTCAGAAGTCTGAAAAAGAGTAAACAACAATCTACCAGTTATATTATTTTAAAAAATGACAGAGTCCACTAGCCAACTAGTTAACAGTTCCCATGGTTTCCATACTCTCTTTGATGAAATCAGTTTGGCTTCCAAGCGCAGAAGACGCAGGGCTTTTTCTCTGTGGAATGGATACACATGACATGAGAAATGACTTACCTCGGTTTGATTTAGCTAAGTCATTTGACTCAGGGTATCCAGTTTAGTCTACTGCGTAAGTTCGCATGCAGTCCAGGCTGTATCTTCTAGGAGTCCGGTGTTCAAGTCTTCTGAAACCATCTAGGGTCAACTGTTAGAGGCTTTGGGAATTCTGTCAGCTATAAACTAAGTTGGTATTAACAGACTTTTGACAAAATTGAGAGCCATAAGATTGGTCTTAGAATTTAATAGCAGTAACTTTGGCAGGTTGTATAGGCAGAGAAAAGCACTTTTGTACCAGAATAAGAAAGCTGATAAAAGTGGCAAACGATCGAACTGCTGGCGGGAGCTGGGAATCAGGTCCGCTGGCGGCAGCAGGGCGGGACTTCCCGCTAGCAGGGCGGGATTTCCTGCTCTGGCAGGCAGCTACAGTGAATTAGACCTCGGGATAGACAACCCAGTGTAGTTTGAGGCGGCACAGAAGAAGCTGAACTTATTGTGTGTGGCAGTCGGTAATTATTTTCAGTTAGTGGGCACAAATCGGAGTTTTTGAGTCGTCACAGAAAAACGTGAGTACCCTGGCTGATTTAGCCCACCAGAAGCCGATCAGCCCAGGAGCCGTCAGAGCTCAGGGAAAAATCACACAATATGTCAACTTCTAGAAAGTCAACCCCTTAGTTTAGGGAGTGCTGGCCAGGTGCTGCACAAACGTTTGGGGTTCCTCCTGCCACCCGGAAGCTCCTTACCAATAACCATGTGGAGCTTTGTAGCAGATGGGGCTTGTTCTAGGGCAGCGATGGAAAGCGGTCTGTGTTCACGTGGTGGAAGTTTGTAGCAGCGTGGAAGGTCACACAGCCAGCAGCAGCAGGAACGGCAGCAGGGTTATGGCAGTGTAGGTGGCAGTGGGAGTATCGGAGGATGGCGTTGTAGTTGAGGCAGGCCCCATGACATTGGTCTCACAGGGTCACAGCAGCCCGAGCCGGCGGGTGCACAGGTCTTTAGGTCCCCGAAGTTTGTATCCCGGGTTTCGGCACCATTGTTTAAAAAAAGAAAAACGGCGGTGCAGCAGCAGGAGGAGAAGTTTATTTAGGCCAGAGGGGAGAGCAGAGAGAGGCGGCCGGCCATGACCACGTGGAGGGGGGAAGGGAAGAGGAGAGGGTCAGATACGACCTGCAGGCACAAGAGAGCAAGAGAGAGAGAGAGAAAGAAAGAGAGGAGGGGCCAGACCGCCCCTCTTATAATAGTGGGCAGGGCTACCTGGCAGTTCCCAGGTAGCTTTGGGAGAAGCATACCTAGCTGTTGCTAGGTAACTGTGGAGGTGGAGTTTAACAGAATGCTAACACCATACCTCTTTCTAATCTAGCTTTTTTTAATCGAACCAAAATCAGTGAATTGCTGAGACTCTGGCAGACGTCTGCAGATTTGCATCAAACCAGCTACCAAAGGATATCTGTGCTCACTAGCCTAGCCTAGAACTGTTTCTCATGGCTGAGTACCCCAGACCAGGCCTAAACAGACTGTTCTCTTTGCCTCAGAAGCATGGGCTCCAACTCTAGTCCCCAGCGTGTCTCTTCTGAGGATCAGCCTTTCGCGTGCTTCTCCCCCTCCCCCTCTGCCATCTGCGGCCAACTGGACCCATTTAGTTCAGTCGGTTTGCCTGAGAAGAAGCAATGGGTCTGGGATCTGCTTGCTCCCTCCCAGCCTTCGCCTCCTCTGTGGCCGGTCCACCAGTTTGCCTGGAAAGCAGCAGGTCCAGGACCTGCTTCTTCCCCTTCCCTTCTGTGGTTCTTATCTCTGCTCTCAGTCTACTCCCTCAATCCTGCCAGGGACCCTCTCTGAGACTTGCTTCCCCACATGTGCAACTACCGGCACAAAGGGCTTGGCTCTCTGAGCATTCAGGAAGGCGCTCTCTCTCCCTCACTGCCCAGGACTTGTAAAGTGAGTGTTAGCGGTGCCTTCTGCTGCAAAAACAACTAGCATGAACATTGTTGTGATATGGGACATGCTTTCTTTTTCCTTGCTCACTGCAACCACCAAAGGCACTGAGCAATGACTTCCAGCAGCTACTAGGAAGTCCCGCCCTGTTGCTGCCACCTGCAGACCTGACCCACCATATCACTGTTGCCAGCTTTCTTATTCTGGTCCTAGCCAAATGTTTCTTTGCTAATACAAAATGTGCTTTTTTTCTGCCTATACAACCTGTCAAAGTTACTTAAGACTCTTTCCTATCCTGTCTCAATACATTTTTACTACTGCTATTAAATTCTATTCAGTTCCAACCAATCCTTATGGCTCTCAACCTTGTCAGAAGTCTGCTAATAGTATACTTAAGTTTATGGCTGACAAAATTCCCAAAGCCTCTAACAATTGACCCAAGATGGTTTCAGAAGACTTGGACACTGGACACCTAGAAGATACAGCCTGGGTTCTATGCAAACAAATGCAGTGGGCTAAACTGGATGCTCTGAGTCAAATGACTTGGCTAAACCAATACAGAAGTGACTGAGATAGGTTTCAAAACTCAAGACAGGCTTAGGCTCTCCCACAAGGCCACAGAAACTCAAACCAGGCTTGGGTTTGTCCACAAGGCCCAAACCAAGGCCAAAATGGGGTCCAACACACCAGGACCATTGAAGTTCGTCCCCCTCCCAATACCTACTGAAACATGAACATCTAGCAAGCAAAAACATCCAGATGGCAAAAGGGCCTTGGAAGAACACAGTCAACAAAAAGCCAGGGAAATAAGACATGACTACTACAGCAAGCCCTAGATATCTTAACTGAAAGACACACACACACACACACACACACACACACACCACGATCTTAAGTCCAATATTATAAAGACAGTAGAGGCATTTAAAGGAGAAATGAATGAATCCCTTAAGGAAATACAGGAAAATACAGCCAAACAGAGAGAATGTCATTAACAAGAAAACAAATCCCTTAAACACTTCGAGAAAATACAATTAAACAGGTGAAAAAATAAATAAAACTGTGCAAGACCTGAAAGTAGAAATAGAAGCAATGCAGTAAACACAATCTGAGAAAACCCTGGAGATGGAAAACCTAGGGAAGAAAACAGGAACAACGGATACAAGCATCACCAACAGAATATAGGAGATAGAAGAGAGAATCTCAGGTGTAGATGATACAATAGAAGAAATGGATGCATCAGTCAAAAACAGTTAAATCTAAAAAATTTCTGTCAAAAAATATCCAGGAAATCTGGGATACCATGAAAAGGTCTAACATAAAAATAATAATAATAGGAGACGGTGAAGAGTCCCAGCTCCAAGGCCCAGAAAAATGCTCTCAACAGAATCATAGATAATGTTCCCAACCTAAAGAAAGAGATGCCTATAAAAAAAAAAAAAAAAAAAAAAAAAAAAAAAAAAAAAAAAACAAGAAGCTTATAAAATACCAATTAGACTGTGTCAGAAAAGAAAATTTTCCTAGCACATAATAATGAAAGCACAAAATCTATAGAATAAAGAAAGAATACTAAAAGTGGCAAGGGAAATGGCCAGGTAACCCACAAAGACCTTCTTAGAGAGTTAGAATTACACCTGACTTCTCAACAGAAATTCAAAGGGTTAAAAGGGCCTGGTCAGATACCTTGCAATCTCTAAGAAATTACAGGTACCAACCCAGGCTAAAGTATCCAGCAAACTCTCAATCACCATAGATGGAGAAATCAAGATATTTCAAGAAAAATCCAAACTCAAACAATATCTATACATAAATCCGGCCCTACAGAAAATGGTAGAAGGAAAACTCTAACGCAAAAAAAGGTAATTATATCTAAGAAGAAATAAGGAAATAAGTGATTCTATACCACCAAAAAGAAGAAAAGCACATACACAAACACAAATACACACACACATACTCTACCAACACCAAAATAACATGAAATAATAATCATTGGTCATAAATATCTCTCAATACCAATGGATTCAATTCCCTAATAAAAGTCAGAGGATAATAGAGTGGATTCAAAAACAAATGCCATCACTCTGCATCATATTAAAAACACACCTCAGGAGTAAAGGTAGATATTACCTCAGAGTAAAGGGCTGGAAAAAATTTGCAAGCAAATGGACCCAAAAAACAGCTTGCCTTATCTATTAATTAATAGATATTAATAGATTAGTATCTATTAAAAATAAATTAGGTATTTATTCTAATATCTAATATAATAGACTTTCAACCAAAACTAATCAAAGGAGAGAGAGTAGGACACTTCATACATATCACAGGGAAATACTACCAAGATAATATCTCAATTCTGAATATCTATGCAACAAACCCAAGGGCAGCAACATTTGTCAAAGAAATATAGTTTAAATAGTACATCAAACTCCACACATTAACAGTGAGAGACTTCAACACCCTACTCTCACAAACTGACAGGACATCCAGAAAAAAACTAAACAGAGAAATAATGAGACTAACAGACATAATGAATCAAATGGCCTAACAGACATCTATAGAATATTTAACCCAAACACAAGAGAATATACTTTCTTCTCACCACCTCATGGATCCTCTTCCAAAATTTACGATATAGCCAGTCACAGAGCAAACCTCAACAAATACAAAAAAAATTGAAATAATGTCTTTTATTGTGGGGTGGTTAGCTCTCGTGTGGGTTTGGGTGTGGATCCTGTTGGGCGATTGAGGTTCCCGCGGCTCCAGGGAGCAGCAGAAGCGCAGGATTTTTGACTTAGTTCACTCTGCGTGGCACCGGGCAGATGCTGGGGAGATCTCACTCAGTCTGAAATTCTGCAGGGGGCAGGGCTCTTGAGTGGACCCGTAGGCCAGTGGTCTCCATTCTGGGCTCCTAGACGCCGCTGGGGGCTGTGGAATAACAGAGATGTGAGCAGAACAAGGGGAAAGAGAGGTCCCAACAGCACCCCATGGGTAGCACTTGCTTAACTGGATCAAGGCTCAGCTAGCTTGGTTGAATTGGTGATCCTCTTGACTGGAACACAGAGAAGTCCTGCATGGGAGATTAGATGACAGCTAGATAGTTGAGACTTACTCCACTGTTCCTCACGGCAGGGCCCCAAAGACAGGAGGAAGTCCATGGTGTTACAAGCTTTATTGTCATGGCAGATGATAGATGAATTTGACTGTACCCCCATGAAACTCAGGGCAGACCTGACTTAAATAGGGAGGGAGGAAGGAAAAGGGTCTAAGAAGGAATGCTTAACTGTCTACACCCTCTGGCCTTTAGGTAACTCATTAATATGGAAATCTCTTGAGGCTGAAGCCTGCTATCACCCCCTCTACCTGTGTTAGGTGACACAAACCTCTCTTTGGTAGGGGCTATACTGTCCTATATGACTGAAAAGTGTGGGTCAATGGAGATCTTGGGGTAAGAGGGTGCCTTGTGTCAGGAGCCTGGAGTCTGGGGGTGTGGCCAAACACCTACTGTAGCCCCATTAGGGTCTGGAGTTTGAGGCCTGTGCTCAACCAGGAACCAAGCTATCCTTTCACAGTCCCACATTTTATCTTATCAGATCACCATGGATTAAAGCTAGACTTCAACAACAGAAACACCAGGAAGCCTACATACTCCTAGGAATTAAGCAAATCTAGACTCTATAATCTCTGGGTCAGGGAAGAAATAAAGAAATTAAAGAGTTTCTAGAACTCAATTAAAATGAAGATACAACACACCCAAATTTATGAGACATAGGGCAGCTTGGCTTGGCCCTGAGGGCACAGAGAGCAGGGAAGATTCACTCTTAATATTAACACATGTTTATCATCAGGAAATATTAGAATATTCCAGTTTAAAATCAATGACAGGTGCATATTATGGAAGAAACTTTCCATTGAGAAAATAGAATTATAGTTGTTTTGCTTATTTTTCAATATAAATAGTCAAGGAAATATATTTTCATAATATTCAACTAATGCTTAGACTAATAGTATCTAGTCGGTCAGTATTCTGATAACTTAATAATTACTAGATCATTCACTTTATTTTAAAATAGCTCATACTTTACATACTGGTAAGTGCAAAACTTGTCTGAGGAAAAGTCATAGTGTCCTATGTGTACCATTGTGATTGTAAAGGAATTTTAATAAGAAAAATGACTGCTCTGGCAAGGGTTCACATCCAAAGACCTTCTAGATCTGTGTAATCCATCTGGTATGCTACACCTTTAGTATCTTGCTGGAATATAGACATGAACTTAGTATACAACTTTGGTCTCTAGCAATGTAGTTAAAGTTAGTTTGTAGAAGAAAACTGTCATGTTTGAAAGTGACCTCTAATTGATGGGCAAAGAATGTGATAAATAGAAAAAGATTTGACAGAATGAGTCACAGATAGGATACACAAAATTCTCATGATAACTTAAGAGCAGAGAATAGTGAATCAATAGTGGATGACTATAGTGGGAAATATTTAAAAAGCAATCCATGCTACCACAAGTAAAGCACCAGCAGACAGGCCAACCTGTTCTCAGAGCTCTGAAATCTTTCTTTCCAACTCACTCACTAAGTTTCCAAGGTGGACTGCTGCCATACCAGCCCCACCCTTCCAAATTCCCATGGCTAGCTGGGGTGCACTTCTTATAAACTCATGTTCTGCCACTATACCTTTCTCTGGAATTCAATTGATTCACTGCCTACAGGAAAATACCACACAATCTTAGTTTAAAATCAAAAGGCAACACAATTGTTGGGTGCAGTAACTAGCATCTTAATTTGTAAGTTATTTTAAGTTAAGGTTAGGGTTAGCGTTAAGGTTAGGATTAGGCCTGTCTGTTATGCTGAGAACAGGTCAAATTGTCCACCAGGGTCCTGTCTGCAGTAGCATGGATTTTTTTTTTTAAATATTTCATGATACAGGTAGCAAACCAATGTGGGGCATTAGAATCCACTAGAAATTTAAGATTCTTACCCTGTAAGTTAGGAATTTAGTCTGGGAATCCAGTGCAGGGACAAGTCATGTGATGACTCAAGCATGGTAACATTGAAACAAAGAAAGAGGGCTCTGATGTCTCCTGCTGTGAAAAGAGACGAAATGGCTGCTCTGAGTCTGAGAGTCAGAGAATGGAAGCTGCCTACTTTTGGGGGCAGATATTGATTGTAAATTTATAAAATTGGGATTATTTGCTTTTAGGATAGATTTATATACAGATTTTGTCTGAATCACATGGAGAATTTTGACCATGGTTCAGAATCGAAAATTACTGACTCTAAGTAAAGAGCAGTGATAATTGCCTGTTATGAACAGGTATTAATTAATAAAGGTTTATGGCTCCAGGCCGAGAGCAGAACACATACATGGTATAACAGATATTAATAAAATAGTTGTCTATAGCGCCAGGCAGAGAGCACAACAGGATAGATGATATAATACAATCTTCAGGAAACTCATATCCTTTGAGTGTTGGCTCCATGTTACTTTTGGATTAAAATCCTGGTTGACAAGCTGCCTGCTTATTATTAGCAGGTATGAATAAAAGTGTGAATCAATTGTTTTTGCAGTTAGAAGGAAAGAATACAGATTTTCAAAATGAGTAGAATTATGAGATTTTTTTTTTTTTTTTGGTTTTTTTATTATTCCTCTGGAAGAGGAGGCAAGATACAAGCTTTCCTGATTGCTGACTGAAGGATAAACTGATTTGGGAGAAAGGTTTTTTCTTTGCATTTTTAGAAAAAATTATTAGTATGTGCATATTTTCCAGAGTTGTATGGATCAGATTTGATACAGGCAGACCCCCCTGAAAATAAATTCAGGTTAATCAAACAAAAAAATGATTCTTTGTGCCATCCCTCACATGACACAAATGAAGACTTATGATTGGAGCAGAATTTCATCCTAACTAGTCTGAACACCCTACAGAGACTAATGCAGTCCATACAGATATCTTGATGATACTAAAATTTTGTTTTGATATTTGTATATTACAGAGTGTACCCCTTTGGTAAGATTGTCAGACATTCTGAACTGACCTGGTTGAACTCCTGATCACATGGACTTTCAGCAGAATATAGTCAGGATACAGACATCATCAGACACTATAACAATCATGGTTATCAAGTAGTTTTCTATCTGGGGTATTTTGTAATGTTCAGAAGTTAATAGGAAATAGCTAGAATTGATTTTGGAACCATAATCTCACTTGGTAGCAATCTTTAAGTTGTAGAATCAGGATTTTCATTGGTATAAATTTCCTCTATTTTTACAAAAAAAAATTAAAAGTACAAGGCTTGGACCTAGTCATTCTATAAATGCCATTACTAATCTGAGATGATTAAGCCTATAAGTTAAGGGCCAGAGAGCAAAGTCTTGGATCTGAGTTAAATGCTAGAGTGTATGCAAGATATTTTATTTAGAAATAGCTGAAAGTAATTAACAGACAACAGCCCAGATTACTTTACATAGACGGTTTTCAAAAATGTCAGAAATCCAAAGAATATGACATTCAATGTTATTTATTCACTTGATGTTGAGATATATCTGCTCCTAAAAGCTCCCCATTTGTGGATTCAAAGAAACAGCTGAACATCTCTACCTGCAGGTGAGGTTGTACATTGTTGCTAGGTGGCCACTGGACAGAAATTGCCTATTTCCTCTACAGACAAAATACTGTCCAGAAAAAGGACCCACTATGCAGAATAATTGACTAATAATCTCTGCCAAGACAGGATAATCAGTCCTTCAAAATTCTATGTTACAAAGGTTTGTTTTTAGCTTCTTCAAGCAGCAGGTCCAGGCAAGAGAAGAGAGAGGTTCTGGTCCAGCCGGGTCTCTCAGGAGCTGAGTGGGATTATGAGTGTTGGTGGCCCAAAGAAACACACCTGGATGAGAATCTTGTCAAAGCAGGAACTCAACTTTAATGTAACAACCTCTTGTTTATATAAACTTGGAACATAGGAAGGAGGAGTTTTGATGGGGTGAGATGACTTAGAGGGCAGAGATGGGTAATGGAGGGTATGGAGTGACTGACATGGCCAATTGTAAAGCTCTATATCAGCAACAGCTGAGAAGAGGCAGAGCCAAACAGGTCCTGTTGAGTCATTCCAGTACAGAAGTGACTAAGACAGGTCTCAAACTCGAGCCAGGCTTAGACTCTCCCACAAAGCCACAGAAACTCAAGCCATGCTTGGGTTTTTCAACAAGGCCCAAACCAGGGCTGAAATAAGGCCCAACAGTCTGTCAGATTATCCTAGGGCAGAATGCTAAAGACTGATGGTCCAACTTCCTAACATATTGGAGCTGTTTAAGTACACAGCTGTCTCTACAACTTGTCTCAGTTCTAAAAGCTATATTACATTTCCTATATTTTCAGATAATATTGGTCATTCTTAGATTTCTGACAGGATTAAAGACTATTTATAGACTCATAGCCAACCCAGACTATTTAACATTGAGTAATTATATTTGAGAGGTTAGTTTTCCAATAGCATACAAGCTAAACCAAGACATAACAGATAAAAATTATAAGCCTTTTTAAGTTAACATAGGTGACAGAGTACTTTATTTAATGGACAAAATGATAGACTTGATGTTAGTGGTATCCCATACTTTATAAATTATAAAATGATAATAATTATGCTCAATTTATATCTGAGAGAAAAGAGCCTTTAATTGGACAAAAAGAGGGAAATGTAGATTGCTGTCTTTGTGCAGGTGAAGGCAGGCACAAGATAAAGCAAGAGCCTGTTTTTGGGCAGCAGAAAAGGAAAAGGGGTTAAAAATATTAGAGTACAGATATACAGAGCAACAAAAAAAAGATATGGAGAGGAGGAGACAAGATGGAATCTATAAGAGAGGAGCCAGAACCAAACAGTTCTGGGAGCCATAAGTATTGGGATTACATTTTTTTGGAGAGGAAAGAATTTTTCATCTTATATCTTATAGTACATTATGAATGGTAGTCAGGACAGGAAATCAAGCATGAACTTGGAGTTAGGCACTGAAGAAGAGGTCATGAAGGAATAGAATTATTATCTTCTGCAGACTGATTTCATTTTCCAGCTGTTCAGGGATGGCACTTGGAATAGTAAATCATCAGTCAAAGAAAAAAAAGAATACTCAGTGACTTTTGCCAACCAGACAATCTGATGAAGATATTTTCTCAAATGAAGTTTCATTTTCCAGTTTGACTCCTGTTAGACTATAGTTGATGAAAGAAAGAAAGAGAGAGAGAGAGAGAGAAGAGGAGAGGAGAGAGAGAGAGAGAGAGAGAGAGAGAGAGAGGAAGGAAGGAAGGAAGGAAGGAAGGAAGGAAGGAAGGAAGGAAGGAAGGAAGAAGAGAGAGGGGAGAAGAAAGAAGAAGAAAGAAAGAAGAAAGAAAGAAAGAGAAAGAAAGAAAGAAAAGAAAGAAAGAAGAGAAAGAAAGAAAGAAAGAAAAGAAAGAGAAAGAAAAAAGAAGCAAGAGAGGGTATAGTAGCCTGGGCTGGCATTTGAGTTCTCTTAGTATCTGTATGACATCTTCCCAGGATCTTCTATCTTTAATAGTCTCTTGTGACGATTCTGATATATCTGCCTTTATATATTACTTGATTTTCACCCCTTACTGCTTTTAATATCCTTTCTTTGTTTTGTGCATTTGGTGTTTTGATTATTATGTGACAGGAGGAATTTTTTCTGATCCACTCTGTTGGGAGTTCTGTAGGCTTCTTCTATGTTTATGGGAATCTCTGATGACCAAGGATGCTGAACATTTCTTTAGGTGCTTCTCGGCCATTCGCATTTCCTCAGTTGAGAATTCTTTGTTTAGCTCCGTACCCCATTTTTTAATAGGGTTATTTGGTTGTCTAGAGTCTAATTTCTTGAGTTCTTTGTATATATTGGATATTAGTCCTCTACTGGATGTGAGATTGGTAAAGATCTTTTCCCAATCTGTTGGTTGCCATTTTGTCCTATTGACAGTGTCCTTTGCCTTACAGAAACTTTGCAATTTTATGAGGTCCCATTTGTCAATTCTTGATCTTAGAGCATAGGCCATTGGTGTTCTGTTCAGGAACTTTTCCCCTGTGCCTAGGTATTCAAGGGTCTTCCCTACCTTCTCTTCTATTAGTTTCAGTGTGTCTGGTTTTATGTGAAGGTTCTTTATCCACTTGGACTTGAGCTTTGTACAAGGAGATAAGAATGGATCGATTTGCATTCTTCTGCATGCTGTCCTCCAGTTGAACCAGCACCATTTGTTGAAAATGCTGTCCTTGTTCCACTGGATGGTTTTAGCTCCTTTGTCAAAGATTAAATGACCATAGTTGTGTGGGTTCATTTCTGGGTCTTCAACTCTATTCCACTGATCTTCCTGCCTGTCTCTGTACCAATATCAGGCCGTTTTTATCACTATTGCTCTGTAGTACAGCTTGAGGTCAGGGATGGCGATTCCTCCAGAAGTTCTTTTATTGTTGAGAATGGTTTACGCTATCCTGGGTTTTTTGTTGTTCCAAATAAATTTGAGAATTTCTCTTTCTAGTTCTGTAAAGAATTGAGTTGGTATTTTAATGGGGATTGCATTGGGAATCTCTTTCTTTAGGTTAGAAAAGTTTCCTTCTATAATTTTGTTGAAGATATTTACTGGCCCTTAAATTTGGGATTCTTCACTCTCTTCTATACCTATTATCCTTAGACTTGGCCTTCTCATTGTGTCCTGGATTTCCTAGATGTTTGGATTAGGAGCTTTTTGCATTTTACATATTCTTTGACTGCTGTGGCAATGTTTTCTATATCTTCTGCATCTGGGATTCTGTCTTCTATATCTTGTATTCTGTTGGTGATGCTGTGTCTATCCTAGGTTTTCAATCTCCAGGGTTGTCTATCTTTGTCTTTTCTTTATTGATTCTATTTCCATTTTTAGATCTGGGATGGTTTTGTTCAATTTCTTCAACTGTTTGTTTGTGTTATCCTAAGATTCTTTAAGGGATTTTTGTGTTTCCTCTTTAATGGCTGCTATCTGTTTACCTGTGTTCTCCAGCATTTCTTTAAGGGAGTTATTTATATCCTTCTTAAAGTCCTCTATCACCATGAGATTTGACTTTAAATGAGAGTCTTGCTTTTCTGTTGGGGTATCCAGGGCTCACTGTGGTGGGAGACCTGGGTTCTGATGATGCCAAGTAGCCTTGGTTTCTGTTGCTTATGTTCTTGCCCTTATCTCTTGCCATCTGGATATCTCTGGTGTTAACTGCTCTTGCTGTCTCTGATTGTGGCTTGCCCCTCCTGCAAGCCTGTGTGTCAGTACTCCTGGAGACCAGTTCTCTCTGGGATGAATTTGGGTATGGAGAGCTGTGGCACAGGATTAGCTCCAGGGTGCAGACAGAAACTGGAAGGATCCTGTCTTATTGGGGATTTCTTAGATATATAATTAAATAATAAGTAAGGTGCATTTGCCCCATCTAGGGATTATATCAGTTGAGTTTTGAGTTCATTGTGTAGGTGTTTTGTGGGTTGAGAATGTATTAATATAAATATGACTGATAAATTACAAGCCTCTCGAGTTTTGATTTTACCAGGTTACAGGGATTTGTGACAGCTAACCACAGGGGAAAATGACTGGGAATATGAGCAGAGAGTCTGTGGAGAAGAGAACAGGCCAGGCCAGCCTGTCAGCTGATGCCTTGCTGGCAGTAGTGTGGGACTTATAGTTTTTAAATCTAAATACTAGAGAGGTCAGTTCAGTAAGTTCAGTTCAATTGGACTCAGTTGAGTTTGTTAATGAGTTCCATTCAGTTTCTGCAGTTTGTGCAGTGAAGATCAGCAGAGGCAATTGAAGCCAGAGAATAAAAAGTAGGCCAAAAATTAGAACAAATTTCCAAAGCCAACCAGAGCAACTCAGTGAGAAGCTGAGAAAAGCCCATTTGAATCAGTGAGCTTGGGTAGGAGCTTAAGCCAAAACATATGAATTGTAACAGCCAGGCCTGAATTCAAATAGAACTAGATAGGATGAGCTCATTCAGCAGTAAGCCTCTGAGATAACGATTACATCTAATGAGTAAAAGTTACTTTTGCACCTGGCAAGTTGCTTTACAGTGCTGGTTGTATTTTGGCAACATGACACAAACCCAGACATACTTAGAAATAGTCCTCAATTGAGAAAATGCCTCCAACAGCTCACTGCTAGAAAGGCTTTGGGGAATTTTCTTAATTAGTGACTAACAGCCAGACTCACTGTGGTCAGTACCACCCTTCGGCAGTTAGTCCTGGGTTGTATATGAATGCAGGCTAAGCAGTCTAGTAAGTGACATTTCTGCAGAGCTTCTGCTTCAGTTCCTGCCTTTCATTCCTACCTTGAGTCCCTGCCCTGACTTCTTTCAATGATGGGATGTGACATGAAAGTTGTAAGTTTAAATAAACTTTCTCCAACCCAAGTTGCTTTTACCCATGGTCTTTATCACAGAAATCACAATAGAATCCTAACTAAGGAACCAACTCTTTTCTGTACTGACTTGGAGACTATATTTCAATCTCTTACCTGTCTAGTCACTTTAAAAGGCCTTTTTCCTCAAGAGGAAATCATATTGAAGTGAGGATTGTAATAGAATAGGTTTAAACAATATTAGGTAGCTGTATGTATCCTTCTTGGACTTTGAGGTATTTTACACATTTTAATTTATTCACCACATGTGCATGCTTGAGTATATGTATGTGCATGGCATGTGTGCAGATGATCACAGAGACCAAAAGAGGGCATCAGATATCAAGAACTGGAACTACTGGTAGCTGATAACCACCAAATGGATGTGCTAAGAATTGAACCAGTGTCCTCTGCAAGAAGAGCAAGTGTCTTAACCACTAAGCCACTGGTCCAGTCCTAGTTTGAGGCACCCTTATTGAGAAACTTGCATAAACTATGCCATCTAGAAGAGGGTTACTAAAAATGTTAAGGAATATTATCTATTTTATATATATTTTACAACTGTTAAGATAACCAAAATAATGAAAAGCAAAAATCTATTTTTTTGGTATTGTAGCCTCTTGGTCCAGATGGAATTTTGAAAAAGAATGTCTCAAGAAGTGAAAATGAAGAATGGAAGAAAATTCAATCATTGATTTCTCCAGCCTTCACCAGTGGAAAACTAAAGGAGGTGAGAAAATAAAGGATGTTTTGTCATAGGTATAACCAATTCTATCTGAGGACAGGGAGACGTAATATCATACTCTTCAAAGACATGTTCCTTTTTGTATCATATTGCTAAGAAGGGGTTTATTTTGGGTTTGTTGCTGTTCTTATTGTTATTGATTGTCCCTTTTGGTGTTTGTTTCAGGGGACATTGGTCTTATACCTACTGTAGAAATGTGACTATATTTCATAATTGCAAAAATCTTATTATTTGGAAAACACAGATGTTGATATTTACCAACAAAGTGTGTTGTATTTTACACTTAGATGTTCCCCATCATCCAATACTATGGAGATGTGCTGGTGAAAAATATGAATCTGGAAATAGAGAAAAGAAAGCTCAATACCATGAAAGAGTTAGTAGTGATGCATATATTGGCTGGGGCTCTGTCCCTTCTGGAGACCTTCCCTACTTTTCAAGTATCCAAACTAATTCCAGACACAGAATAAGGAAGTATGATGTTACCCTGCTACCAATCATGTATTAAGAAACACCTCCAATATTAACTTGGGAGAGTCTTCCTCTTGTGAACATGAAACAAAATTAGATTAACTATATCTCTTTTTTTAGAAGACAAATTATATAGTTTAGAAAGAAAGATGAAAATTTATGTAAGCTACAGCTGTCAAGATTAAGAAATATGCAAGGAAAATGTATGAGGTTCATTAAAGGTTGTTAGTTTGGCATGAGTATTAGTGTCTATAACTTTGAACAATCTAATATTCAAGTTTTACTGAGGGTCTTAGAAAAATACCAACAAAAAACAAATTCCTTCTACCTCTATTTAATCAAACTGAAGAAGGATAACTTTCTGAAAATGATGTGGGTAGTGGTAGTAAAATTATGTTGAATTTTGAGATACCACAATTGTAAACATAGATTGTACTAATCATACTGCAGACAAATTATCCCATAGATCAGGAGCTGTGTTGATCACATATTAAACCCCTGTCTTTCTACTCATCCTTTTTGGTGCCTAAAGCTTGGATGTGACCATTAGCACATCATTTTGAGTGAAGGTGGATTCCCTCAACAATCCTCAGGATCCTTTTTTGAACAATATCAGGAAGCTCTTTAAACTTAGCTTTTCCAATTCATTAGTTTTCTCTATGGGTATGTAGTCTATTTTTCAACTATATTAAGATCTTAGTCTTACTGTAACTAGCATATAAAGTACAATTTTCTTCATAGTATATCCATACACAATTCGCCCCACTTCTTGCTTTCACCACTGTATGATCTGGTTCTATTATACCCCTTTGTACTTTCATATTACATGTGGTTATTCATCATTGCTACATACTTTGTTGGTTTGGGTAATTTTATTAGATTACTATGATTTCTGTCTTTGCACCTTCCAATACACTTTTTTATTTTGTGTATTCATCACTTTGTTTTTAATGTGAAATAGGAAGTTTCTTCTCTGGTCTTATCTGTGTGGTATTCTTTATCCATTTTATAATTTGAATGGACATTCCTTTCCTTCAGTTTCGGAACTTCTGTTTATATAATTTATATATTTACATATATTAATCATTTCTCTATCTCTTGAATGAAATTTAAATTAATATCATCTACTTTCAATGTTTATCTGTTGATTTTGTTCTGGATAGTATATTTATTTTAAGAGTAAGTGTACAAGTCACTATTTTGTTGCAAAGTTTATTCTGTGACACTATATCTAGCATTTGCTTTATGAAATTAAGTTCACATATTGATAAATATACATTTAGACTTGCAATGTCATATAAATCATAGTTCCCTTAAAGTACATAAAGTGGTCTATAAACTTGTAATTAATTTTGGTTTGAAATCAGAAGAGTAATGCATGCTCATTTGCTATGTTGGTATTTGATAGTTGGGTATATTTCTTGGAGTCAGCAAAACAAATTATGACTACTAATCCAACCTGCTAGTCTGAGTATTATTTGTTTGTTTGTTGGTAGACTGGCTCATTATCTTGGCTGGTCTGTAACTGCCTATGTAGACCAGATTGGATGAAGCTCATAATGATCTGCCTGCCTGTGTCTCCTGACTACTGAGGTTAAAGGATTCATAACTACATTCAGCCTTAGTCTGTGTCCTTTGCTAAAGAAGTCGAAACAATTTATTTTTAGATTTCTTATTGAAAGGCATGCACTGGTTCTTATCATTTTACTGAATGGAACTTTCTGGCTTTGTTTTAGTTCTATTTTTAACAACTGCCTTAGCAGTTTTAAACTTTTTTTCCCTCTCACTCTTGGCTACATTTACCTTTTTCTTCAATCCAAATTGTTCTTTCCATTATGTAATACAAGCAGGCTTCATTGTAAGTAATTCTTTAGACAACTCATTATGCTGACATAACATAAATAATTTTTGAATCTCTTTTGATAGTAATCAATAGGTTTTTGATATATTAATATTTTTCAACAACTCTTATATTTGAAACATGAAATGTATCTTTCATAGATACCCTGACTTTCTCTTTTATCATTAAAAAGACAAAAGTCATGGTGATAGACTTCTCTTTATATATGAGTTAGTCCCTCCTCTTGTACCTTCAAATGCACTTTTTTATTTTGTGTATTCACCACTTTATCTTTAATGTAAAATGGGAAGTTTCTCCTCTGGTCTTATCTGTGTGGTATTCTTTTTTTTTTTTTTTTTTTTTTTTTGATCTAATAAAACCATTTAATTATAGAAGGACACAGAATAAATTATATGAGCACAACTTTGAACTTGACACAAACGGTACATCCAACAGACAGAGTATAAAAGATCAAAGCAAACATAGTCATGAACAATGATCCTCTGAATAGAGCTCAAATAACATAGGAAATAACAAAAACTGACAAATGAAGATGTACTAAAATTAAACCTTTTCTGCACAGAAGAAAAAATGAAATCAACTTAAGTAACTAGACAGCCTACTAAATGAGAAAAGAGTCTTTTCTGCCAATCTAAGTAATATCCAAAAAATTAAAAAAAAAGTTAAACATCAAAATCCACATACAATACAATCAATAAATAAGCAAATGCATTAAACATATAGTATTGAAAAGATGAAATTCAAATAGCTATTAAACACATGAAGAAAATGTTCAACATCTGTAGCCCTGTCAGGGAAATGCAAATAAAACTAAGATTTCATCACACTGAATTAGAATCAAGAAAAAAGCAACAAATGGTGATCATCTGGGAAAAAGTGAACCTTAATAAATGCTGGCAGGGATGCAGATTAGTATTAGGACAGACACTGTGGAAATCTGTATGATGCTTTTGAGAAAAAGAGAGATGGGGTGTTGAGAGAATGGTCTAACCATTCCTGGATTTATATGTAAAAGAGTTGAAGTCTACATACAAGACAGATAAATATAAAATCATTTCTATTGTGGAAGTACTTTTAATACCCAATGTACACAATTAGCCTAAATGTACAAAAAAAGATACACAGATAAAGTATAAAATATATACATAATAGAGTGTTATTAAACCATAAAGAATAACAAAACTATATAATCGATATAGAGATAATTATCTTTGAGGAAGTGAGGGAGAATCAGAAAAATATCAGGTTTTCTCTTAGATAAGAATCTAGAAGACAAATAAAGGTTTAAAAAAATAAAGAGTCTTTTATCTTTATACAAATGTCTTTATCCACTGAGCCATTGCTTTCTGCAGCTTGTTTGCTATACACTGAAAGCTGGTAATGACCCTTGGACAATTTTTTATTTTAAATTTTTCTCTCTTTCTTTATTTCTCTTCCTTTTTTCTTTCATTGTTCTTTTTTATTTATTTGAGGTATAAATGTTAATTCTCTCACAGTATCCTAATGATCAAGAACCAAGAAACCAGAAATATCTTTTTTTTTAAATGTTAATCAAAGACTTTATAAGTTTGGTAATGCTCAAAAACAAAATGCCCATACAATCAGAAGTGTAACCAATATCCAACCTACATATACCAACTATCTTTGACTGGTGGAGACACGCAAACATCAGCCTCCATGCCACACCCCTCTCCGTCATCTCCTAGCTCTTCCTCCTCCTCTCCTTATTCCTCCTCTTCCTCTCCTTACTCCTACCACCTTAGCTCCTCCTACATATTACCCTTCCTGTTAAGATAAAACTTTTCGCTCAAAATACAATTAGAGCATAACTATACCAATTTGTATCAGTAAGGTACAAGATAGACCTAATACCCAGTCCATCATTTTGTTGACTAAACAGAACCTCTGTCATCTCTCCTAACTAAAAGACTTCGTTCTGAGCCCGGCTTTTTTTCTCAGCTTTAAAATGAATGTCATCTGAAAGCCATCCTCTCAAAACTTTTCTTTCAAAGTAAATAGCCCACTGAATACCTGGACATTCCCTAAGCTACAAAACAATGGAGCATCCAATCTTTAGTCTTCTGGCCCAGGATCATCTGACAGACCTAGTGGTGCAACATTATTAAGGTCTGATTACTCTGTCTTGGCAAATATAATCAGTTGACTATTCCACAAGTGTGTCCTTTTCTAGACAGTAGTTCATCTGTAGATGAAAAGAGGCCATTCTTGCCTAAAGGCTGTCTCACCACAACTTGGAGTAACTCCAAAGATGGTCAATTTCTTCTTAGATTCCAAGACAAGAAGCTGTCAGGAGCTTGTTTTTGTTTTATCTCTTTTTTTATTCTTTAATCCTTTTTTACAGTCCAGTCTTCATCCCCTTCCTGGTCTGCCCTCTTGACTGTTCCCCATCCCATATTCCTCCCCCATCTCCAAGAGGATATTGCCACCCCAACCAATCCCACCCTGCCAGGCATTCCCACTCCCTGGGGCCTCAAGTCTCTCCAGGGTTAGGTGCATCTCCTCTAACTGAGGCCAGATTAAGCAGTCCTCTGTTGTGTATTTGTCAGGGGCCTCATATCAGCCAGTATATCTGTCCAGTTGGTGGCTCAGTGTCTGAGAGATCTCGGGGATCCAGGTCAGTTGAGACTGATGATTTTAATTGAACATAAGACTTTACTTCTAGTAGTTTTTCCCCTAATGGAAAAGATGGAGACAAAAATTCAGTGATAAGAGAGTAGAAAAGCAGTATGTTGATAGTCCAGATTCATTTCTATCCCTCAGGGCTTCCAGACACTAGTTGTACACCAGGTTGAAATGAAAGGAACAAAGTTTATCTGGACAGGTACATCAGAAGGATTCTGGTCCTACAGTTAGTACAGGGAGAAACAGCCTTCTCCCAGGTTTTCAGTGAAACATCTCTCTTTATCTGGGGGGTAACAAGGGCTATAAAAACCTTGGGTAGTAGGTAGAGGTTTTCAGGGTGAGTGTACATTATTGGCTGTAGCTGAGATGCTGGGAATGTTTAATTTGCATGAAGAAGATTTCCAGGTGATTGCTGGACATGTCCTTATGATGAAGGAAGAGGTTAAACCTGGAATTTGGCCACCAGGCTGTGTGACTACTCCAAAGCTGATGGAGGTGGGGAACACAAGGCTATGTGCACTAAAGCCTGCAGGCCCAGAAACAGGGATGGAGTGATACTTACTCTTGCCTGTCTCAAGATGAGCTTGTCAGAGTTTGCACATGCTTCAACCTCACCTTTGCTGTAGGCCAGTTCCCCCAGTCTCAGGGCTAACTTAATTCACAGTGTGTGTCCTTGCAAACTACTTCATTGATGACTCTTGAAGGAGAGAAAGGAAAATCAAGTGTTTTGTTAAAGGATCTTAATGAGGTAAAAGGAGTCCTAATAGGAAAGAAATGATGATGAAGAGAAAACAGATTAGGATGAGTAGTATAAAACAATGATAGGAAAGGAAGAAAGGAGGGTGAGAAGATGAGAGGATGAAATAGAAACAGTTCATTCATAACATATATCTTATCCTTCATCCCAAATGAATGAATCCCAACTCAGATCTCAGGACAGTTCCTTCCTCCTTTATACATATTGTAATGTTTAGACACAGGGAAACTAGACTTCTTGAATATTTTAAAAACTTTAAATGTTTAAGGACACATTGGATTTCAATGAGCATCCACCACACATCATCTTAATACTTGGAACTTCTTTACTGTAAAGTTGTACAAAGAACCTTTAACTTCCAAATCTCATAATAAATGAACTCCACCATGATTAGAATAGTGAATAAACTGAATTCCTGTGTATGATTCTGACTGAGAGTTATAAGTGAAACCTGCAAATATATTACTATCATGCACTTCTTGTTTCATTATTTATGTTCTTGCTCAATTGTGACACTAGGTTCAGCAAGGAGAATAAGGACAGAATCAATCCTTATGTGTACTTGCCTTTTGGAAATGGTCCTAGAAATTGCTTAGGCATGAGGTTTACTCTCATTAACATGAAGCTTGCTGTTGTCAAAATCTTGCAGAACTTTTCTGTGTAGCCTTGTGAGTAAACAGAGGTGAGGCAGAACATATTCTTTTTGACATAGTTTTGTTTTTTATTCAGAGGCATTTTCATAAACTTGGGGTATATATCCCATCTACACTTATATATGCATATATATATATAATACTGATTTACCTTTAATTAAAGTTTTCTCTGTCAAAGATCTATGTAAAGTCATATGTTTGAGCTCTAGTACCCTTCATTTTTGGAGCAGTTAGTCTGTGTCTAAGTTTAAGGGGTAAGATCATGTAGAGTTAATGAAAATATCCCTTATGTAGTGATATATAATATTATTGAAGGTAGGTGTTTTTTCACTTGTTACAAGTATATGTGTATTTTACACTGTAAATGGCTTTATTAAAACGTTTTCATACTTATGTACACCATATATGGGACTGATTTTTTTATGGTCTTCTCTCATAAAATACAACTCAAACATAGCCTCCCTTCCCTCCTCTCCACCCTATCCATTGTCATGCTTCCCCTCTCTACCAGATCCACTGCTACTCCATTTTTCTTCATAAAAAAAGCAGATCTCCCAATGATAGCAAAAAAAAAAAACCACAGCATAATAAGATGCAATAGATTATACATAGACACTCCTTGATGAGTTAACTCAGTAGGAGGAAATGGATCCCATAAGAAAACAAAAGACTTAGAGACACATCTACTCCACTTGTTAGGAGTCACACAAAAACCCCAATCTACACAAACATTGTATGTATGCAGAGGGCCTGGCAAAGACCCATGCAGGCTTCTTGATTGCCACTTCAGTCTCTGTGAGCTCCTATGAGCTCTGCTTTGATCTGTGGGCCATGTTCTCCTGATATCCTTGACCCTATGTCTCCTACAATCATGGAACAGATTTTTTTTGTTTTTTCAAAACAGGGTTTCTCTGTATAGCCCTGGCTGTCCTGGAACTCACTCTGTAGACCAGGCTGACCTCAAACTCAGAAATCTGCCTGCCTCTGCCTCCCAAGTGCTGGGATTAAAGGCATGTGTCACCACTGCCTGGCACATGGAACAGAATTTTAAAGCGTGTTTCTAGTTAACTATGTTGAAAGTATATGTGTGTATCTGCCTTGTTGTTCCTGAAAGACACTATCTCCTTGAAGTCAATCATCCGATCTTACAAATCTTCAACCCCATTCTTTGTAAACTTCAATGCAAGTTGTCACATTTAGAAAAATGCTTGAAATATTTCCTCAGAAAAATTTAAGACTATGTTGTCATTAACTTAAATGAAGAAATGCCCAGCAAGTTTAATTTTATGACTTTTGAACTAAATATGACTCAAAAGTCAGAGGGTATTCATTATAAAAAAAAAAGATTATAATGGGTTTGTTTTCCCTTTGAAGACTTTAGGACAACTATCTTCCAGCTCTGTACATGAACATCAATAGGTTGCTTTATTTTGAGCACAGACAAGTTTTGGGCATCTAATAATCTCTGACAAACCCTAGCTACTTGTCAGGCCCTGAAAGGAGCCTGGTTCTTGGCTGAGCACAGGCCTGGAACCCTGACCCTGATGGGAAACAGCAGGGGCCATGCCCCCAGAATCCAGGCTTGTTTTAAAATTAATCAAACTGACTGAAAATTTTCTTTTAGCACCATCGTGCAATTTTAAAATAGATACAGGGGACTAATACCTTCATAGTTCCCAAGGTCTACCTATATTATGAACACACTTATATCAGAATGGAAGGTAAATATACTGTTTGGAGGTCAGAGTATGACAACAGTGCTCACCATGTACAAATCCTATTCATGGTTGTCTTTCCAGGTTTACAAAATGAAATTTAACTTTACATCCTATTCTTTGAAATGTATACTTGGTGTCCTCCAATGTACTTTACCAAGTTCAAACTTCTTATATATATATAACTTCATATTCTATATAAGAAATTCAAGATGTTCAGTATTAAAAGTGATATTTAATCACTTATAAAGACAGATTTTTTTAAAAAACCAGGAAGCAGTCTGCATGGTTCACAATGTTTTGGAACATACTATGTAGCTCAGCAAGCCCTAACTTTGTGTTCCTCTTCCCTCTTACTTCTGAATATTAGGGTCACAGCCATGCAGCAACATAGGAAGAAGTCATTGTTGTTCTTAATATATTGGTTCTAGCAAACTATAAAATTTGATAATTCATTTAACTTATCAATGTGATTATTCAATAATTTCAGATTACCTTGAAATTAAGTAAGGAATTGCTTCTTTCTCCAGAAAAACATACTCTCCTGAAAGTTACATCAAGAGATGGGGCCATAAATGAAGGCTGATTTTGGTCTCAAGTTCTGATATGTTCTTTAAAGAGTGCACTGTAAGTTCCTGAAATTTTAATTTACCCTAGAAGAAAATCTAGATGACTATGACTTTAATCTACTATACTTTGTTAGATGAATATTCAGAGACTTTAATTATTTTTAATTGCCTTGATAGAGTCTTGATTATAGTGAAAGGAAAATTATTGTTTGGTAATGTACACATTCTCTCATATCAAAAGTTGCCCATTTTTCCAGAGATAACACAATATGTTTCATTTCTATACTAATTAAAGTTTTCTCATTAATAATGTTGTTTCATTGTAGAATCTTTAATTTCCCATTTATGGCTGAGCATTCTACTGACAATGACTTTGACTAGTTGTGACTTGTTTTTAAAGATTTACTTACAGTGGTTTGGGGAGGGTGAATTTTCTTGCTATGTTCTTGTTTGAGGTCTAGTACTTGCTATTTAACTCAGTTGGTATCAAACATGTAATCCTCCAGAGTGTGCATATTGATTTCTCGGATTACAGGTATGTAGTGTCACACTCAAAATGCATTGTTGTTCTCTTTCTTTTTTTATTCACTTTACATTCTGATCACTGCCCCACTCCTCCCTCCCTTACAGAGTCCCTAACCCCTTCCCACTTCCCTTCTCCTCTGAATGAGAGAAGCCACCTCCCTGAGTATCAGCTCAACCTGGAGCATCAAGTCTCTGCAAGGCTAGGACTATGTGCTTCTTCTCCCACTGAGACCAGAAAAGAGAACCGAGTTATGAGAACAGATCCCACAGACAGGCAACAGATTTAGGGATCGTCCCTGATCTACTTGTTCGAGACCTGCATGCAGACTGAGCTGCATATCTACTATATATTTACATGGGGTCTAGGTCCTGCCTGTGTATGCTCTTTTGTTGGTAGTTCAGTCTCTGAGAGTCCACAAGGGTACAGGTTAGCTGATCATGTTGGTCTTCCTGTGGAGTTCCTTTACCCTTTGTAATCCTCAATCTTCCCTCTAACTCTTCCATAAAAGTCCCTAAGCTCTAATAAATGCATGGCTATGAATCTCTGCATCTGTCTGAGTCACCTGCAGAGTAGAGCCTCTAAAAGAACAGCCATTATAGGCTCCTGTCTGTAAGCATAACAGGGTATCATTAATAGTGTCAGGGACTGGTGCTTGCCCATGGGATGGGTCTATAGTTGGGCCAGCTATTGCTTGGCCATTCACTCCATCTCTGATCCATCCCCCATTCTTGCATTTTTTGTAAGCAGAATAAACTTAGGGTTGAAAGTTTTCTGGGTGGGTTGGTGTCCCTATTGCTCCACTGGGGTTCTTACCTGGCTATAGGAGATGGCCTCTTCAGGTTCCATATCCACAAAGCTATGAGTCATAACTAAGGACACTCCTATTGATTCTTGAGAGCTACCCCTATCCATAGGTTTCTGGCACATCCTCAAGGCACCCTGACCTCCAATCCCCACAGATTGAAGATTTCCATTCATTCTCATGACCATCTTCCCTCTCTCTACCAGTAAGGGGAAGAGCTGATATTAAAATCTGGTTTTCTAATTGGTTCTTGATGTCAATTAAGATGGTGGAAGCCAATTCCTGGACGAATTGAAAGGTGGGACTTCTGGGTCCCAGGAGAAAGAGAAAAGACACAGGGAGAGAGGAAGTTTCTTCGGACCAGGCTTTGGAACTAATATAACATAACAGCCAAGTTGGTCTTAAGGCATCTAAAGCCTGCAGCCTCCACCAAGGGCAGGATCTGAGTAGGTTGGTGAGAGCGAGTTGATAAGGTTAGGACCGGAGATTCTTCACCCAGCCATTGTGTTATCTGAATAGTTTTAAAATAATAAAACTGTATGGTGTTTTCCATCTGAGGGACTAAGGTAGACAGGAGGAAAAACACAGCAGCTGGTGCAGTTGTTGAACTTAGAACTAAACCCAGAGAGGTCAGAGCATAGGCTGAGCTCCTGGGAAGGAGGTAGCATAGGCTGAAGGAAGCGTTATCTCTGACCTAAGCCAAGAGCGTGGACCCAGGCAAAAGAGCAAGCATGTTTTTAAAATTACATGCAACATCTAACCACACCTGATCTTGAAATTTCCCCATTCTTTTCACCATACCATCTCCCACTCAGTCCCCTAACTCTATTTACAATGCAAAGGATTCAGAAAGGATTTAGAAGGGCATTTCTTGACTCAAACTAGACTTTGAAATAGCATAAAAAATATTGGAATTCTAGGTAAACTCTAACATCTTTCATCATTTTGATGCTTTAATATCTGTGTACATCACTTTTTCATAAATAATACTTTTAAATAAAGGAAAGTTCATCAGATCTCCTATTATGACTTCTATAAATCAGTCTATTCTTCATTATTTTAATTGGAGAAAAGTAGCTTTGGAGTTGCAGAGATGGTTCATTGGGTAAATGTATCTGACATCCAGTCTAACAAGCTGAAGTTCAACTGTGCAACTCATGAAATGGAAGGAGATAACTGACTCCTGAAAGCTATCCCCTAACCTCCATCCCCAAGCAGTGACATGAGATGTTTGAATTAGGATTTCACTGTTCTTATTCTATGAAGAATTGATAGGGACATAACAGTAAGGCAAGAGTGTATAAAAAAAAAATCTAAGCAAGAGCAGATCAAGCACCCAAAGGAGTATTTCTATGCAAAATGTCTGTAGAGTCAAGACAAACTCAATAAAAGCAGAACTATGAAGACAGAGAATTACATGGGTAAATGATTTGAATGAAAATTTCCCCCATAAGCACAAATGCTTGAATATTCATTCTCATATTGGTTGAACTCTTTTGGAAGGAAAGGAGGGACAATTTTTTTGAAGGAGTATGGCACTGATCATAGGCTTTTAGGTTTCAAAAGACAAGTCATTCCCAGTGTCCTTTTTGTCTCCTTCTTCTCGATCTAGATGTGAGTTTTCACCTGTTCCTGTCTCCATGATTTTGTTCCGTACAACAAACTTTAACTCTCTGAAATTGTAAGCCCAATTAAATGTATTCTTTTGGATATTTTCTTGGTTACATTGTTTTGACACAGTTATAAGTTAAAGTATTAAAATGATGGAAGAGGATAGGGGTTACATAGGATCCCAACATTTCTATGCTATTTCAAAGTCTAGTTTGATTCAAGAAATGCCCTTCTAAATCCTTTCAAAATCCTTTGCATTGTAAATGGAAGTTGAATATATTTTTGATACTCCTTCTGAAATTACTAAAAAAATAGAACTTTTCCTCTTTATTAAGTATCTTGTGATAACTCTACACAGGTAAGTGAGGGATTTGTATTTTTGAAAACTTAAACAACTTTAAGACACTAAAAAATATATTGATGATTACACCAGAAGATATGAAGTTCTCTCAGGTTTTTAAATTCGTAGGATTACTATTACAAAATTGCCCTTCTACCAAAAGCTATCTACAGGTTCTATGTAATACCTATCAAATCATATCAAACACAATTCTTCACAAAATTTAAAAAAACAGTTTAACTTCATATGGAACCACAAACATATATAAAAGACACATGTATGCAGATACACATGAACACACACAATAGCTCAAACAATCCTGAATAATAAAAACTATTGGAGGTATCACCATCCCAGACTTTAAACTGTACTACATATCTATAGGAATGAAAACAACATGGTATTATCATAAAAAGACACATTGACTAACAGAGTTGAACTAAAGAATTAGACATCAGTCCACCCTTCTATGATCACCTGATTCCTGACTAAAAGCAAAGAATTCATAATGAGGAAAGAGAGCTTTGTCATCTGTAGTGTTGATCAAACTGACTCACTGCATATAAAATAATGTAAATAGAAAAATATTTAATACCCTGCAAAAACTCCACTCAAAGTGAACCAAGAACCTCAATATAAGTCCAGCACACTTAATCTGCTAAAAAAGAAATTAGGGAATAGGCTTGGATTTGGGCAAATGACCAAAATTGATAAACTTAATTTAAGAGACTACACACCAACAACACAAATAACCCAATTTAAAAATGGGGTTCAGAGCTAAACAGAGAACTCTCAACAGTGGAATCTAGAATTGCAGAGAAGAACTTAAATAAATATTCACAATCCTTAATAACTAGGGAATATCAAATCAAAACAACTCTGAGATTCCATCTTGTACCCATCAGAATTGCTAGGATCAAAAAAAAAAAAATCAAGAGATAGAACATGTTGGCAAGGATGTGGAGCAAGGAACACTCCTCCATTCCTAGTTAGAGTACAAACTTGTACAACTACTCAGAAAATCAATTTGGTGGTTTCCCATAAAACAGAGAATAGTTCTATCTCAAGACCCAGATATACTACTCCTAGGCATATACCCAAAACATGTTCCATCATCCCACAAAACAAACCCATCCCATAGGCAAGCATCAATTCCAAATACTATTAATGATACATTGTTATGCTTTCAGACAGGAGCATGTTGTCCTCTGAGAGGTTCCACCTAGCAGCTGACTCAGACAGATACAGACACCATACCAAACAGTAGATGAAGCTTGAGGACTTGTGTGAAGAATAGGAGGCAAAATTGCAGCCCAAAAGTGATAGAAACTCCACAAGAAGACCAGAAGAGTCAAATAACCACTAACCAAAGAAGACACATAGGCCTCCTCACCCATATGTAGCAGACTGCAGCTTGGTCTTCATATGGTTCTGGAACAATAGGAATGAGGGCTATCCAAAAATCTCTTGCTGGCACATGGGATATGGTCTCCCAGCTGGGTTACCTTGTCTAGGCACAGTGGGAAAAGGACATGCCCAGCCTCAAATACTTGATGTGCTGATGTGGGAGGATAATCAGGGGGATCCTCACCTATTCAGATGAGAAGGGAAAGAGAGAATGAGGTGAAGGATTATGAAGGGTTTACTGGTATTGGCCCAGTGAGAGGGATGTAAAGTGAATAAGTAAATTTTTTTTAAAAAAAGAAAAACAATCATGAAAACATAAATAATCATAGTCCCATCATTACACACTGGCATGTCTGGCCCCATCACAGTAACTAGACTGACCTAGAGAAGAATTTGATGAAACTCAATGTGAAGTATATTCTGGAGCATGAAATTTTACATAAAATAATGCATAGAGTCCTCCAGTGGTAAGAAAGCCCAATATTCAAGTAGTTTTCTTATCTAATATCTCCACCATAGTCTCATTTCCCTATATTTCTTTTTTTATATCTTAACCAATATCAATATAGATACCTAGTTTTCTCATTTTTTACATAGTATGTGATTTCTTTGTTTTATAAATCTTTCTTCATAACCGTTTTATATGATATGACTGAACAACTTTACCTTTCTGATTTTAGTCTACTTTTAACCAAGACTTTCACCTCTTCTCCTAGCTTTTCATTGTCTCTACCATGTCCTTTATATGTAATTCTCCTCATCTATTTTCTACAAGGAACATTGTATTGATGTTCCTTGTAGTATCTAGTATCTTGGCGATTTGCATCTGACTCCCCTTTTCCTTTTTTCTTTCTTATACCCAACCAAAATATCTTACAGATAAGTATAGAGAGAATTGAGTATACCTTACTCTCAAAAACAATTGGCACTTAAAGAATGTCTAATGACTGTTTAGTCAACAACTACTATATTGTCTTAGTGATCTTACAGATAGATAGCAACTGGTGTTGAAAATACTAATCAAATCTTTGGGGATGGGATGGCTGACAGGAGAACTCAGATCACTGTGTACAAGCCTGACAACTGAAACTACCACCACAACCCCATTAAAACCTTGACATTCTTTAACACTGAAGATGTTCCCATTGAAGGGAGAAAATTTAACTAAATTAAAGCAACAACTTTGCCACTGATGTAAACACAGATGGACAAATCCCATTGCTAAAACACAAGAAACCACGAAAAAAATCAAATCAATTCTCCTTCAATAATTATTAAGTTCATAATAAACCCAAATAAGAAAAACAAACATAACTCAAGGTAAAAATATAAAATGACTGTAAAGATGTTCAAAGAATTTAAACAACACAAGCATATCTTATAGTGGTTAGCCTGATGCTGCTTATATTGGCTACCCAAGACTGGTTCCCCCAGTGACATAGACATAAAAACTAAGAGACACCATTATCAAGTTATTTTTAATTGGCAAATAAAGATGCCAACAGCCAATAGCTAGGGAAAAGAGATATCAGTTGGGTTTAGATTTCATGGGGTTGGGGTTAGAGGAGAACCATGAGGGAAGAAGTTGCAAGAGGAGAGAGGAGAAGCCACTGTAGGTTAAGAGGGCTACCCTGAGGGCTGTCCAACTGGAGTAAAGAGCAGCCAAGATGAAACTTAATAAGTAGTAAATAATAACTCAGAGTTGTGGACAAGAAAGTAGATTCTAACAGCGTAGAGGGTAGGCAACTGCCCAGATCTTATAGTGTTTGAGGCTTATTGTAAAAATAAAGGTTGTTTGTTGTTTTTATCTGGGAACTAACTACTCTAATGCAGAATAGAAACACCCAGGTCAGGATTAGATAATTTCTACAACAATATCTTCTAAATTAATCCCAAGAAAACGCCAATGCTGAAAGAAGTAAGGAAATTGATTCAGGCTATTAAAATAGGGATTGATTTTTTAAAAAAGAAAATAGAAATAAGTAAATAGAGTTTGATTTAAAAGATAGAGATACATAAGAGAATCAAAAGTGAATGATGGCAGAAATGAAAATTTCATTAAGTTATATATAAATTCAGTAGAAACATCACAGAATGGATAGTGTAGAAAACAGACAATGGAGGCAGGAAGACAAAACAGAAGAATAGAGTGGTTTAGTTATGGTTAGTTATCAATTTGATAAAGAAATACACATGACTTGGAAAGGTTTTTGGGAGAACAGGGACAAAGTTTTTGAGTTTCAGTATACAGCAATCAGAAGAATTTCATTCGTGTTTAAATTATTTAAGATGTTCTCAATAAAAACAAAAACAAACTTACCAAACCTTAGGAAAAAAAGATGTCCTTGCAAATAGAAAAATACAGGGAAAACATATCAAGGAAAAAACTCAGAAAAGAAACTTCCATGTCATATTAAAGTTAAAACAGACGACAGAGAGAACAAAAAAAATCATAGTGAAAGATATAAGATGGAAGGACCAAGTTATATATCAGGACATTTCCATCAGCATAATAGCTGAGTTTTCAATGGAAACCATGAAAGCCCAGAGCGCTAAGAAAGACATATTTTATGTTCTGAAAATCAAAAGCTGCAGAGCAAGATTAAGATAACCAAAAAAAAAATATTGATCATAATTAAAGAAGGAAAAACTATCCATGATAAGTCAGGCTAAATTATTTTATCCTTGTTACAGGACATACTAGAAAGAATATTTCAAACTGAAAACAAAAGATAAATACATCCTCGATGTTAGAGGAAAAATAAAGGATGCCAAGAAAACTGTCAAGAACCAGAGACTTAAGAAAATATCAGCAGTAGCAAATTCATAAAGTGACAAGAATAAGATAACAATCATTTCAATTTCATTCCAATGATGGAGAATTGTTCAATATATATGTAAGTATAAATGTAAACTCTGACATAAATGGGCTCTAAGACAGAAATCATACAACAACTCACCATCAAACATGTAACAAAACCTGTTAAAAACCACATGTACTATGCAAGTACAAAGAGGGATATTGGATCAGAACATTCAATAGAGGCAGGGAGAATTAAGTGTGTATAGATGTAGTATGCATAAATTTTTACCTTCTGTGAGAATTAAAACCCAAACTAATCTAAAACTTTTTAACCCAGAATTTTTCCTGTCTAAAAGAAATACAGGGACAAAATAGAAGCAGAGGCTGAAGGAAGGCCCATCCAAAACCTCGACAATATTGCTGATGTCAAGATGTGCTTATAAACAAGAACCTGGTTTGGCTGTTCTCTGAGAGGTTCTGCTAGCACCTGACTAAGACAGATGCAGACACAGCCATTCATTGGTCTGAGCCTAGGGACCACAATAAAGGGTTAGAGGAAGAGCTGAAGGAGGTGAAGGGGATTACAACTCCATAGGAAGAGCAACAGTATCAATTAACCAGACAGACCCCTCAGAGCTTCCAGAGACTAAACCACCAACCAAAGAGTATACATGGGCTGGTCCATGGCTCCAGCTACATATATAGCAGAGGACTGCTCCATCTGGCATCAGTGAGAGAGGAGGGTCTGTCTTGTGAAACCCTGATGCCCCAGAGAAGGGGGATGCTAGAGGGGTGAAGCAGGAGTGGGTGGGTGGGTGGGCTGAGAAAAGCTTTTAGAGGAAAAGGGGAGAGGGTGGCATGGGTAGTTTGTGGAGGGGGAACCAGGAAGGAAGATAACATTTGAAATGTAAACAAATAAAATGATTAATAAATAAAATAATAATAATATATAACCTCCATACCTATAGAGAAAAATAATAGATTGAAAAAGCCAATGTTAAAAGCTTGCTGATATTTTTCACAAAGGGAACCTGAGGATTGTTGAGGGAAGCACCTTTACTCCAAATGAAGCACTGGTAATCACATCCATGCTGTGGTCCCCAAAGATGCTGAGTAGAGAGACATGGCAGATAATGTGTGTTTCATACACCCCTGCCTTGAGCTCCTGAAAGCACTCCCCACATGCTCAGAAATTGTGTTGCCCTGAGGAAAATCATCTCTATGTAATGTAAGATGATTCTGATTAAGATATAATATAGATTCACCTAATTTTATATATACTAGAACTATGTGACAATTTGTACTCAGTATGCTCACATCACCCTCTAGTGTCATCAAAAGAAATACAACTAACTATCCACCTCATTTCCAGAACCTTCTTTTATGAGTTGGATGGAGAGGTGGGAGAATTTTTTGGTTTTTGATATTTTTCTAAGTACCTCAACAAAAATTAAAGTTTTAGATATTTTTAGTGCTGCAAGTTGTAACACATAGTCAAACCATATACCTTAGTATTTTCCAGCTATACCTCCTCCTACTGTTCCCAATCTCTACAACTGCAGTTGCATTAAGAGTATGTTCTTGCAAAACTATGTAATTTGTCTCCTAGAATATACAAGATGACATGGTTAACCCAATTTTTCTCATGTCCACAGAGGGCAAGAATCTTTTTACCAAGGTAGTCTAGGAGCTGTCAATTTTCAAAGAGTTCACAGCAGGGTAAAATCACACCCCTCCTTTCTTCTGGCTCTGAAATAATTTAACACTGGAAGCATGAGTTACCCGGCAGGCAGGAGGAGATCTCCAGATGGAGTACATATTCCCCAAAAATGTATGTACTGATAACTCTTTCATGGTAACAGGCTTCCCTTTCTCTATTCCCAGACTTATATTTTTCATGAGCACATCTCCATACCTTTGGATGATGAGGAATATTTAGGCACAAAATAAAACTTAGTCTGTTGTGAACATAAAGGTCTGAATCCCAAAATAACAAAACATTGAAAAGTATGAATAAATAGTAACATTTAAAGTAGAGTGTATGAGACCTATAGTGAACAAAGACCATTCTTAGCAATGTAATGTTCCAAGGAACATCTCTTTGAAGAATATATTACCTCTACCTATCCTCAGATACAATTTTTTTTTACATTTACAATTAAAACCCTTTGATTTCCTTACCTCCTTCAGTTTTCCACTAGTGAGGGTTGGCATCAGCAATGCTCAAATTCTTTTCCATTCTTAATTTTCAGATCTTATGATGCTTTTTTTTCATAAATGGGCACAGGGGAAAAGTTCCTGAGCAGAACACCAATGGCTTATGCTCTAAGATCAAGAATTAACAAATGGGACCTCATAAAACTGCAAAACTTCTGTAAAGCAAAGAACACTGTCAATAGGACAAAGCAGCAACCAATAAATTGGGAAAAGATCTTTACCAATCCTACATCTGATAGAGGGCTAATATCCAAGATACACAATGAACTGAAAAAATTTAGACTCTAGAAAATCAAATAACCTTGTTAAAAAAATAGGGTACAGAGCTAAACAAACAATTCTCAGCGGAGGAAACTCAAATGGCTGAGAAGCACCTAAAGAAGTGTTCAACATCCTTAGTCATCAGGGAAATGCAAATCAAAACAACACTGAGATTCGATCTTACACCAGTCAGAATGGTTAAGATAAAAAACTCAGGTGACAGCAGATGCTGGCAAGGATGTGGAGAAAGAGGAATACTCCTCCATTGTTGGTGGGATTGTAAGCTGGTACAACCACTATGGAAAGCAGTCTGGTGGTTCCTCAGAAAATTGAACATAGTAATACCTGAGGATCCAGCTATACCACTCCTGGGCATATACCCAAAAGATGATCCAACATACAACAGGGCCACATGCTCCACTATGTTCATAGCAGCCTCATTTATAATAGCCAGAAGCTGGAAAGAACCCAGATGTCCTTCAACAGAGGAATGGATACAGAAAATGTGGTACATTTACACAATGGAGGACTACTATTAAAAACAATGAGTTCATGAAATTATTAGGAAAATGGATGGAACTGGAAAATATCATCCTGAATGAGATAATTCAATCACAAAGAACACACATGGTATTCACTCACTGATAAGTGGATATCAGCCCAAAAGCTCACAATACCTAAGATACAGTACAAAGACCACATAAAACTCAAGAAGAAGGAAGACCAAAGTGTGGGTGCTTTGGTCCTTTTTAGAAGGAGTATCAAAATACTCAACCAGAGCTCCCAGGGTCCAAACCTACAGCCTGGGAACACAAAGGGAGGGACTAATGACTCCACCTGTATAGGTAGTTGAGGATGGCCTTGTTAGGCATCCATGGAAGAGGAAGGCCTTGGTCCCTGAAAGTTTGGATGACCTAGTGTTGGGTAATTTGAGAACAGGGAGGCAGGAATGGGTGGATGAGTGGGGACACACTTTCACAGAAGTAGGAGGAGGGGGATGGGATAAGGAATTTTGGGGGGAATGGGAGAGGAGATAACATTTGAAAGATAAATAAATAAAGTATCCAATAAAAAAACAGATAATGGATCTGACAATTATAGTCAAGCAGTTGAGACTTTTTGTCAACAATTTATTATGGGAAGTCCTTCTAATCTTCAAGAACAATGTATTGTAGAAGGGGCCCATGGAACTTTAAAGCAGAATCTTCATAAAATAAAAAAGGGGGAGGTATATTCCTGAACACCACAAATTTATTTAAATAATACTCTTGTTATTTTAAATTTTTAAAAAAATGGATGCCAAGGAACTTTCTGCTGAATGTCTATGGCACCCTTCAACTAGGTATATTTATGCCTAGGTGAAAAGGAAGGATCCACTTACAGGCATAAGGCAGGATCCAGACCAGGTATCTAATATGGAGGTATCTATGTTTGTGGTTTTTCTGCAGGATGCTGAAGGGGCAGGGTGACTGCCAGAATGATTGGTGAGACATGCTGTTGCTGAAACAAAGAATGATGTTCACCTGTGAGCTTGCTGAGTGCCCTGAAAAGGGTGACTGGGAAGCTGTATGCAACATATATTCCTGACCCACTTTTACTTGTCTATATCCCAGATGAGACAAGCTTCCTTGCCTTGAGTTTTAAGACCTTTTTGGACACAGAATCAAAAAAAGAAATTATAATATCTCTTGTATTTTTCTTAAAGGTGAAAAGCTTTTAGGATTCAATCATGTACTGGTCTAGAAATCAATCCTATGTTGAAAATAACAATCTACATTTGGAAGGCTGAATCTGGACATTTTCAGAGACATATTTGGAAGTTAGCTGTAGTTCACTATGATGTTACGACAGCAAGAGATAAAGTTGGGACAGTATCTGGATTACAAATAAGGGTTAGTGCATGTTTTAAGGCTCTTTAAAACGTCAAACTAAAATTGGTTTTTCTTTTCTATAATATTTATTGTAAGCTGCACTGACTGTATAATTTCTAATTGTGTTAGTGTGTTAAAACCTGGCATGTCTGTTACAGGGGTCTATGAACCAGCTTTTGCCTTACTGTCCTGAGTATTAGAAAACCTTGATTCTCTGAAAAAAAGCTTGAAAGTACTGGAAGAAGTGAGTTAGGCTTTAGGCAGAAGGAAGAGGGTAGTGGTCTTGATTATTGCTGGTATAACATCTTTAATTTCATTAATTGCTAGCACCACTTCTTCTGTAATAGCATTGACAAAAGAAGTTAAGACGGCTACTTTTGTTAAGCATCTAGCAAAAAAATGTTACTAATGTATTGAATATACAAAGATTTATGTAACTATCTGGAACAATGGATTGATGGCTCTATAACCTATTCAAATTGTCTGAAGGAGGTTCAGGGTTGAAGAGCTAGGAGCCATCCCAAGTGTCATGACAAATATCATTGGAGTAGTATTACTTCTAAAATTTACAATGATTGTCATTATAATTAGAAAAAAGTTTAAAGACAACTGTAGAATATTTGGCATAATCCTAACACCTCTCTCTGGGTCTGTTAACATTGCATAGTGTGGTTATAAATTTAAAGAATGCTACTCTGTTGAGCTTTGATGCTGCAGATAATGCCAATAAAATTATCCATGGCCTGAGGTCATTATTTGCATTTTGGTTAAACCTCAGGAATGACATATATACCTTTGATCAGTCTAGCCCTTCTTGTACTGGGAATACTTTTATCTTGCCCATCATGTTAAAGCTTGTCTCTAACTGCATCAACAGGCTGGCAGCAAAGTACATGACTTGAAACTGAAAATGAACCCCCAGACAGAGTTATTAATTTAACAGGCTGGCAAGCCAAGAATGGGTAAGATTCTGCAATGAGCCTTACCAACCTAAGACATAAGTGCATTGCTTATGATAATGCATATTCCATGACAGGTAAGGAAGGTTTTCTTGTCAGAACAACCTAAGACAGGCTCGGTTTGGTTTATGCAATAAAAAGTAGGAGATGTGGAGAGCTTTTGGGGCTGCCTTGCAGGAATCTGACATTGGCCAAGGACAAGGAAATGGGCTGCTTAGAAGGAATCTGACATAGGCCAAGGACAAGAATATGGACTGCAGGCAGGATTCTGACATTAGGCTGGAAAAAAAGAAATAATTTCAGGCAGAAATCTAAATCCTAGGTTAGAATAAATAAGTAATTACAGGCAGAAATCTAAATCTTAAGCTAGAACAAAGAAGTAGGCTTCAGGCATGAAAATGACTTTGGTCTAGGACAGGGAATTAGGCTCAGATATTTTGGTCATCCTGATAAGCCCTTAGAAATAGTGATCATAGGAGTGATCACAGGACTCTATTTATTTTTCATGAGTGTTCTTTGACTATCTAGGTTTATTGTCTTCCTTGTTCCTGAACTATTTGCATCTATTTTATTGCTAGTCCCTTAACCTAGAACTTAATACTTACATGTAATTTAAACAGTATAAAGGCAAAAAAGGAAGATGGAAGGATGGGATAGGGGATTAATGGGTGGGGAGAATTGAGAAGGGGGAAGGCATCTGAAATTTAAATAAATAAAATATCGAATAAAAAAAAGAAAAGAGGAAAGGAAAGATAGAAATCCCTGAGTCTAAGTTCTATTTAGTTTCCTCACTGTTCAAATTACAACCATTTCCAAATTAGCCCTTAAAATGACAACATATCTATAATTCATAAAATAACCAAAGCCAGACACCCAAACTTAAGGGATTGGAGTGATGGTTTTCCTTGACTGCTTCCTGATGAACTGGGGTGAATAATTCCATTTTACTTTTAAGGGGTGGGGAAGGACAATAAAATTACAAAAAAAAAAAAAAAAAAAGGTTAGACTTAAGAAAGCTAGCTGTAGCATTTGTTGTCCAGTCTTTGTACTCTGAAAAAGTAGGGCTTAAATGAAGTCCTGAGTAGAACCCTCTGAAAGGCTGGATGAACCAAGGATCATTGGGGATTGGCAGCCCTTCCTGAAGCTGTTTTGGAAACAAGTCTTCTGAAACAGCATTAAGTGAGATAGGACAAGGCAGGGAGCTAAAACAGCAGGTCAAGTCAGCATCCCCAAGGGTGACTATTGTCAGAGCTGCATCTTAAAATTCCATTCTGTAATATATAAGTATTGTAGCCAATTTTTAGCTCTATAAAGATATTTGCATGGATTATGTAAGGTGCACAGATCAGTTAAGGATGAATTTTTGCTCCTTGTTTGAGCAGGTGAAAGTCTTTTTATGAGTTAATTTGATCAATAACCAAATTGTAATAAATCTTTATCCATGCCATATGAAAAATGGCATGATGAATTTTGAGGATTCAGTAACTTTCAAGACTTATTGGCTATGTATAGCTGAAGTTTTGGCTAGAGACATTTGCATGTCTCAGCCAGTTTCTGGGCTGTTCCCATGTAGAGGGATGACCAATTCAAGTTACCTGTCCTGTTTGTTCTTCTTAAATTTTCTTCTCTGCAGCCAAGATCTCAAGGTCCTTTCCCCTAATAAATCTCATTATGTTTCAGCTTCATTCTGGTTCATAACAGGATTCTTAGTCTGTGTTAACAAATTCAAGAGACTACTGAAAGTGAATTTTTAATAGAGGAGTCTACAGAGTAGGAGGTAAGCATAGAGAAAACCAAAAGGATTGGTATATAGATTTGATGTTAAACAATGGTCCTGGGGAGATGGTTCAGGAGTTAAAAGTACCAAAGGACATGGATTTTGCTCCATGCACCCACATGGGAACTCACAACCATCTAGTTGCAGGAAAAATGAAACACTCTTTGGCCTCGGTGGACACTGCACTGCACATTATTAACAGACACACATGAAGGCTAAGTACCTATGCACATAAAATAAAAAATAAATAAATTTTTAAAATGTAATCCATGATCACAAGTAAGTTCTGCTATCTATCCTATAGCCTGGTTCTCCAAGAATAACCTTAGCATAACTGACTCCATGATGAAATGCCATTCAGGCTGTAACTCTCAGCATATGTAACTCTCAGCACCTGCCAAAAATGAAAGCGAAGACCTAATCCATCAAAGTCCAAAGTTATTGGAAAGTCTCTAAACATACTAACCTTGCTTTTTTACTTCTGTGGTTCCACTTCTGGCTAACTGTTCTTGTTAACTGAATTATGTCAAAACAGAACATGGGTTGTGTGCTTAAAAGTTCACCCTGAGAAAGGCTCAGGTTCCACTATGATCCCAACACTCTGTGTAGTTGCTGATCAGCTAATAAAGACTTCCTATCTTAACCAATGTCCAAGCAGTCTTCTCTGGTGAGTCCCTACAACACTTGACATTACAATCTTCATATTCTTCTATCATAGCCTCTAATCTCAAATTGTTTCAGGGTGCAAAATATAATCTAGTTAATACCATGGGTCTTTAGATTACCTCTTTCTCTGATTATGTTCTTGGTTACATGGTAGACTGTCATTTTTCAAGTCTTAGAGCTACAAGACCAGTAGTCATCAGCTATTAGAGGAAACAGGGGCTCAGTGCCTCCTACTCATTGGTGACTTGTGATAAGCTCTAAAACTACCTCTTACTGAAAATTGACCTTAATGATTTATTCTTTACAATTCCCTCTTCACTTTCTTTCATTTTTGTTGGATTTTCAAATTGATTTTTAACTTTTTATTCATTATAACTCTTTTAGCATAATATTTATGTTCTGGTCAAGTATCTAAAAGCATCAAGTTATGTTGATATGCTATCATATGTAGTAGAAATTATTATTTAAACTGCCAAATTTGTCTGTGTAAGTCTCCTACCCGAGGAGACCAGTAAAGGAAAACACACTCAATAATTATTGGTATAAATTGCACACCTGGATTGGGCAGATTTACCACCAACTATTCTAATCCCCGGCTATGAGATCCCTTATAACTTGCAGTTTATCCAGGCCACTCTGGCTCCTCTGTGGTCGGCTTCCTTCTACCGCCAGCTTCCTTCTGCTTCTGCTTCCTCCTGCTTCTTCCTCTGCTTGCTTCTACCTCTTCCGTCGACTCCCTGCTTCTGCTTCTGCTCTGCCTTTTATATCAAACCTCTCACTCTCTCCTCTCCCAAGCCTTTTTCTCTGCCTCCCCTTCTACTGCCCAATCTCTGGCTCTAGCCTTTATTTTGCAGGTTTTAATTGGACAGAAGGTTTACAAGACGTCACCTGTGTACAGATTCAATCATCCTCTGAAGCCCCTCCCAGGAGGGTGGAACTAGGATCAAAATACAAGGCGGAGGCTATCCACAACAACGGTATTTGTTCATTGCTGTTTTAATGGGTTTCTGAGTCATCCCTCTTATACAAAGAATAAAGCAGCATCTGACTGCAGTTAGCATTCTTGCTATAATTATTAAGGAGGTTAGGACTGAAGTCATCAATACTTTCCCCTCTTCATACTAACCTCTTTGTTAGTGTTAAGTGGATCATGCATTTGTGAATGTGTGCTAAGTGTTTTTAAAAGACCTCATTGGAAGCAACTTCCTTCTCTGTCCTTTACCACTATGCATCTCTTTGACTGACACAAAGAAATGGTTACTCAGATTATTATTTTGGGATTCCCAGAGCCCAAGACTTTGTACTAAGCCATGTAACACAACAATTTTCAACCTCTGGGTCACAACTCCTTTGGGGTGGACAAAAGACCCTTTCACAAAGGTCACCTAAGACCTTTGTATATGTAAGATATTTACATTATAATTCATAACAGTAGCAAAATTACAGTTGTAAAGCATCAATGAAAATAAGTTTATGGCTGGGAGTCACTACACCATGAGGAGTTGTATTAAAAGGCCACAGCATGAAGAAGGTTGAGATCCACTGGTGTAATGTGGGAAAAACTGGGGGGCCCACAGCAGCAGGCCCCAGGCCCACGTGGCAGCGGCCTGGAACCTGCGAGGTGGAGGCTGCCTGGAGGCCTCCAGGCACCTGTCTCTCATACTGGAGGAAGGTCCCAGGTTCCAGTGGCTGGAGGCTTCGGTGGCTGCAGGCCCGGCAGGCCCCAATGACATGAGGAATCCTTGGTTCCAAAAGGGTTTATTGTCATGGCGGATGGTGGATGGATCTGGATGTACCCCCCCAAACTCAGGGCAGACCTGAGTTAAGTAGGGAGGGAGAAAGGGGGAGGTTCTGGGGAGAAATGCTTAATTGGCTCCCTCGACTTCATAGTAAACCTAGGCCTAGCAGTAACGCCCTCTACCTGTGCACTTTGGGAGGGGCTGTAATGGCCTACGTGACTGAACAATGTAGGTCTATGGAGATTGGACTGCTTGTTAGGACCCTGAGTTCTGGGGATGTAGCCAGACTCCTGCCGTTTCTCCCTTGGAGTCTCGGGGTTCTAGGCCCATGCCCAGCCAAGAACCAGGATACCCTTATGCAGTCCCACAGTGTAACACATAATATGACTGTAGTCATTTATGTGCCTACTGGCTTCCCTTACTGTTGTCTTAGATTAAACTTTGACTTTTTAGAGAAATTGAAAAAGATAAGTAAATAATATTGACATGGTTAATTTTAGCTATAGAGAAACTAAAAAAGATAAGTAAATAATATTGACACAGTTAATTTTAGCTCAAGTACTATAATTATCACCTTATCTCGATCTGCAGCCTGATTAGAAACTGTATGTTATTGTTCTGTGTACTCTATCTGTCTATGAGTTATCTGCTTAGTCCATGTATTCATAACAGGTATTGAATGCTTAAAGTGAATGTTGTGATAAATATATTAGGAGACAAGAATGCTAAGATCATTAGGATGTACTGCAGGTACAGAGTATTTTCTAATACATCTGCAGCCCAATTCTGAGTGTGAGCATTTCTTCACATTTAAAGGTATTAGCTTACAGAAGAATTTTCACAAATACCATGCCATGGGGCAGTGGGGTGTGAGAGGCAGCTGGGCACCTGGTTGAGTACAGGCCTCGAACCCTGGACCCTAACCGGATTGCAGATGTCTATGAGAGAGGTCTATGGCCATCAGTCATGAGGAACAGTGCCTTGGGCTCTCCCACATGTAGATGAGGTATCTCCAAGCTCTCAGACCAAGTCAATAGGCATTATCTGCTGACAGATCATAACCCACCCCAAAACTGTATATAAGAACACTATTCAAGAGAAGTAAGTGTGTGCAAGAATCATCCCGTGGTCCAAGAGTTTCTGTCACAAGAGCTGTAACACTTAGAAAGAGATTGCTCTTCTGAAGCACCTTCAGGACCCTCCCCTCCTTGCTAGCTAGCCAGCTTCTTAGCAGCCAAGCCAGGGCTGGCTCAGCACAGAAAAACAAGTGCAGCACCTGAGAGAAACTGGGTAGCAACAACAGAGGCAACAGCGGAGACAACAGAGACAATTCCCCATCCCTGCTCACATTCTAACCCCTTGGCCCGGATCCCTGCACCTGGCCAGACTGGAGATCTTCGTGGGATGCCCTCCCAGAAGAGGGAACCACAGCTGGTGCCAATGTGAGGCTCAATGGTCTAAGACCCCCTCTACAGTTCTCCATGGCAGGCACCAAAGACATGAAGAAGTCCATGGTTTTAAAGGGTTTATTGTCATGGTGGAAAGTAGATGAATCTGGCTGTACATCCCACCCACCGCATCTCAGGGCAGACCTGAGTTAAATAGGGAAGGAGGAGGGAGAAGGTTCTGGGAAGGAATACTTAATTGGCTATGCCCTCTGGCCTTCAGGTATCTCATTAATATGGAAATCTCTTGAGGTTGAGGCCTGTAGTCACATCCTCTTCCTGTGGAGGGACTGGTAGGGGCATTGCCCTATGTGATGGAAAGGTGCTGATAAATGGAGACCTTTGGCCATGTGTCAGGAGCCTGGTGTCTGGGAGTGAGGCTGAACGCCTACAGTCATCCACTTAGGGTCTGGGGTTAGAGGCTCGACCAGGAACCAAGCTATCCTTTCACAGTCCCACACCATGCCTCTTTTTATGACCCTTTCTAGGCTAAGACTTTTTGCACTGGATTGATCTTGCTAAGACTAGGTTTTAGTCTCAAGAAACAAAAAAGCTATTCCACGCACTTGGATTAAAGACTTTGTAACAGGAACCCAAACCTAAGCACAACTGATACCTTGATGGAATTATCATTCAGGCTGTAATATTCAGCATGCAGATAGCATGACCCTCAAAAAGAAAACAAAGTCCTAATCCATCAAAGACAATAGCTATGGGAAAGTCTTAAAACATAACATGAATTTTGTGCCTAAAACCTCACCCTGAGAAAGATTCAGAGCTACATTGGAATCCCAAACACACCCACTGTACACTCTGGTCCCGCTAATAAAGACTTTCCATTGGCTTAAATCTATGTCTATCTCCACTCTCTGTGAATTCATCCACCAGCCCACAGAACCTCTCTCTTCCAGAAACTCACAGCTGCCATCTAGGCTGGGGTTCATGTAGGGAATATCCATCCCAATTCCTGTCTTCCCAACTGGACTCTAGATTTACAAATTGTCCTGCTTCACCTTGCTTGCTAGGGACTCTCACCAAAATCACATCCATCTCCTTGATATTGGGTCTCTTGTTATGGTGCAAATGCAAGGGTCTCCCTAGAACTTTCTGAATGCTTCTCTTTGAAGTTCCTTCTAGAGTATAACCATCCTTCTTTGACTTCCCCACTGGCCTCCAGTATAGTTCCCTACCAGAGAACCCACAGTCACCACACTTGGCTGAAGGACACAACAGATACTACATTTGACTAGAACCCAGAGTGGGCAACAGCAACAAAAGAACAGAACAGCTACCCAACAAATATAAGTCCATATTTTTATATCAACAAAGACAACACACATAATAAATCCAGATGCCTTAGACCCCAGTACAAAAACACAAAAGCAAACAGCCTAAACAATATGTGTACTCTAGATGCAATCTTACATGACAGGCCCTGTAAAAAACAATTTATCTGAAGTACAATACAAAGATTTGAAAATATAAATTATGAATATGTTCAAAAATCTTAAGAGGATTTGAATAAATGCCTTAATAATGACAATAAAATACGAGTAAACAATTGTATGAAGTAAAGAAAACAATTTAAAGTAAATGAAATCAAAATTTAACAAAGAAATAGAATCCAAAAAGAAGTAAAATTGGAAAAGAAAAGCACTAGATATAAAGACACAGAGGAGACTATTTCAGCCACTGAAAACAGAATACCAAGAAATGGATAGCATCATGAAAGAAAATGGTACATCTTTAAAATTCTATAAAAAATATCTCAGAAATATGAGACAACATGAAAAAAGCAAATATAAGAATAATATAGATATAGAAAAGATTGGAAAGTCAAGTCAAAAACACAGAAAATAATTTTTAACAAAATCATGGAAGAAAATTCTCCCTATCTAAAAGAATAAACAAAATCAAGAGCTGGTTCACTGAGAAAATCAAGTAGATAGATGAACCCTTAGCCAAACTAACCGTAGAGCACAGAAGCAGTTTCCAAATTAACAAAATCAAAAATGGAAATGGAGATAGCATGTGTTGTTGAGGAACTAGAGAAAGAGAAACACTCCTTCATTGCCAGTGGGATTGAAAACTGGTACAACTACTCTGGAAATTAATCTGGAGGTTCTTCAGAAAATTGGAAATACATCTACCTGAAGACCCTGCTATACCATTCTTAGGCATATACCCTAAAGATGCCCCATCATACCACTGGGGCACATGCTCAACTATGTTCATAGCAGCCTTATTTGTGACAGCCAGAAGCTGGAAACAATTCAGATGTCCCACAATGGAGGAATGGATGCAGAAAATGTGGTTCATTTACACAATGGAATACTACTCAGCTATTAAGAATCATGTGTTTTGCAGGCAAATGGATGGAACTTGAAAATATCATCCTGAGCGAAGTAACTTAGACCCAAAAGGACATACATGGTATGTACTCACTATTAAGTGGATATTGGACAAAAAAATATACAGAATACCTGAGATACAATCCACAGAACTCAAGAATGCTAACATGCAGAAGGATCCAAGTGAGGATGCTTCAATTCCACTTGGGAGATAGAAGACAACAATTACAGGAGGCAGAGGGAGGGAGGGACCTAGGTGCAGTAGGGGACAGGGAAGGGTAAGGGGGAATATGATCAGGCATAGGGGAAAACAGCAGAGAAGTCCTGAGGGCAAGCAGAATGAATGGAAATATGCAAGCTTGGGAGTGGGAGGTGGGGGGGGACCCTGTAGAAAGTACCAGAAATCTGTGAGGTGAGAGACAGTCAGGACTCAAAAGGAGGGACCTTGGATGAAATGCCCAACAGTGGGGACAGGGAACTCTTATAGAGTCCATCTCCAGTAGAAAGACAAAGCGTCAAGTGGAGGGTTAGGGTTGCCATCTCACAGTCAAAAACTCTGATCCAGAATTGTTCCTGTCTAAAAGAAATGTAGGAACAAATATGGAGAAGATGCTGAGTGAAAGGTGGTCCAGATCTCCTCTCAAGGGGAGGCTCCAAGTCCTGACACTGTTAATGATGCTATGCTGTGCTTAGAGACAAGAGCCTAACATGGCTGTCCTCTAAGAGGCCCAACTAGCAACTGACTGAGACAGATGCTTACATTCAACCCTTGGACTGGAGTCAGAGACCCCTGCAGTTGTATTATGGAAAGGCTAGAAGAAGCTGGGGAGTAGGATGACCCCATAGGAAGACAGCAGTCTCAGGTAACCCAGATTCCTGAGATCTCTCAGACACTGAGCCACCAACCAGGCAGCATACATGAGCTGGTTCAAGCCCGTGAACATTCAACAGAGTACTGCCTGTTCTAACCTTAGTGGAAGAAGATGCACCAAACCCTGGAGAGACTTGAGGCCCCAGGGAGTGCGGAGGACTTGCAAGAGGCAGGACATCCTCTTGGAGACAAGGTAAGGAGGAATGGAATGAGGAACTGATGGAGAATGGACTGGGATTGGGGCAATGACTGGATTATGAAATATATATATTATATATATATAATATATATATATATATATATATTATATATATATATATATAATATATATAATAATATATATATCATAAATATAATATATCATATATATCATGCATGTACTAACTCTGAGAATTCCATATATACTTTTACATCTTAATGAAGTTTCTCTTCACATTATACGTGGAGGCTTCCCTTTCCTTATAAGGTTATGGAATGTTTTTTTTAATATGGTGTGTTTTTCTTTCTAATGCTCTTCTGTATTAAGGTCTAATCACGGCCTCAAGGTCCTTTTTCCTAAAAGTCCACATCCCTAAAAGGTGATTACGTTTAAGTTTCCTTTGGGAAAAAAACAAGCCTCTTGGTCTAAGGTTAAAAAAAATAAAATAAAAATCAATAAAACAATGAAAGTGAGATGACTTACACTAGCAGTTAGGAACACTTTCTGATCTTACTGAGGACCTGAGTTTGGTTTTCCCTTTACCCACATAGGGGCTCACAACCTTGTAACACTAATACCATGATTGGAGTCATTTATGAGCTTAATTGCTTCCTTTACTGATGTCTAAAAGTGCACTTTAACTTTTTAGGGAAAGAAAAAGAAAAGTATATCAATATTGACAAATATTTTATGTGTTGTTTGGTTAGCTTTATATCAAATTATTATTACGTTGTCTCTACTTGCAAAATAAAATCTGGATGTTACCGGTCTGTGTTCACTGCCAGTCTGTGAGTCATCTATTTACTTCATGTATTCACAGAAAGCAATCAAATGCAGACAGTGCATGCAGACAAGAGCACAGAGTTCATCAAGATTAACCTCCAATGTCTTCACCCATACCTGCAGCTCAGTTATTTGTGTTCACATCTGTTTGTGTTTAAGATACTACCTTATAGAACAAACTTCACAAAGTCGTACCTCCTTACATGACCAGTGCTAGACTAAGATCATTTGCTTTGAATTGACCATGTCCCTGGCTGGACTTTGATCTCAAGAAATGACTGTACTACTTCACCTTGATAGACTAGAGGCCTCCCAGTGAATAAGATAGGAAAAAGTCATATTATATGTCATTACAGGAAGTATGATTATCCAAATAAAGTTTTTCAGAGTAAAATGTGTTACTTCCAGGAAGGTTTTATATTTTGTTATATGTCTGCTTGTATATCTACTGTGTGTGTATTTGTGTATTTGTGTGTGTGTATGTGTGTGTCTGAGGGAGAAAGAGAGAGAGAGAGACAGAGACAGAGACAGAGAGACAAAGAGACAGAGAGACAGAGAGACAGAGAGAGAATATGTTTGTGTAGGTGTGAATGTACATGTATGTGGACGGTGTGTGGAGGCCCAGAGTTATAATAATGTATCTTTCTTTGTTAATTTTCTACCTTTGTTTATATGTGTGTTTTTATGTTTAGATGTATCCAAGCATTTGCATCATTCTGTAGAGGCTAGAAGAGAGCATAAGATTTCCTGATGCTTAAGTTACAAGCAGTTGTGACCACCCAATAGTGTGCTAGGAATTAATTTGAGTCCTATACATGGGTGACAAGCATTCATAACGACCCAGTGATCACTCTGGCACTTGTACCTTTATTTTTTTTTTTGAGTTAGGGTTTCCCACTCAACCTAAAACTCATCAATTACACAACTTTGGCAGACCAGTGATCTTCAGAGATCTGTCTGTTTTCACCAAGGATGCCAGAGGCACACATTCTCATGCTTGACATTTTATATGGGTCCTTTAGATACAAAATCATGTCTTCATGCTTGCACAACAGACATTTTACCAACTGAGATATTCACCTAGTCCCTTTCTCCATGTATACCATTGAGCTTTTCTACAATTTTCTATGTTGCCTAAGGTGACCTTGAACTCCTAATGTTCTTGCTCTTACTCCTTGAGTGTTGAGATTTTAGATGTGAGCTACAACTAGTATTATGGAACTTAGATGAAACTCAGTGCTTCATGCATGTTAAGCAAGCATTCTACCAACTGAGCCACATCCCTAGTCCCAATTATAGCAATTATTAATTTCCCTCCACATTCCTATTATGAACAATATTTAATAGGGATTGCGATAGTTACTTTGTAATGGCTGTGAAGAAACAAAATTGTTGGAAAAAACTGTGGGGGCAGCACAGTAGCAGCCCCTGGGCCCACGCTGCAGCGGCCCGGGACTGTCTCACATACCGGAGGAAGGTCCCAGGTTCCAGTGGCTGGAGGCTTCGGCGGCGGCAGGCCCCGCAGGCCCCAATGATACGAGGAAGTCCTTTTTTCCAAAAGGCTTTATTGTCATGACTGATGGTGGATGGATCTGGATGTACCCCCCACCCCCGAAACTCGGGCAGGCCTGAGTTAAATAGGGAGGGAGAAGTAGGAAGGGTCTGGGGAGGAATGCTTAATTGGCTCTGCCCTCTGACCTTCATTAGTATGTAAATCTCTAGGGCCTGAGGCCTGTAGTTACACCCTCTACCTGTGCACTTTGGGAGGGGCTGTAATGGCCTATGTGACTGAACAATGTAGGTCCCTGGAGACTAGATTGCTTTTTAGGACACTGAGTTCTGGGGATGTGGCTGAACTCCTGCCGTTTCTCCCTTGGAGTCTCGGGGTTCTAGGCCAATGCCCAGCCAAGAACCAGGATACCCTTACGCAGTCCCACAGGTTCTGGCTATATTTTGCCAAGTATGATTTAATTTTTCCTAAGGGATAATAATAGTCCCATTTTATTTATAATAATGGATTTCCAGGGGCTGTCTGGGTTTCTCCATGGTGAAGAACAGTTACTCCATAGGCACAAGACCTTCAGTTTGAATTTCCCCAGCACCCACATAAAAAGCCAAATATACATCAAATGTACATCACTGTAACTCCAGCATTTGAGAACAGAGATAGGAGAATCCTAAAGATTTTTGCCTCACCAGTACAGCTGAAAGGGCAAGATTCCAGGTTAGGAAAAGACTCTGTTTCAAGGAAAGAAATACAGACAAAAATATACAAAATCATAATAGCATGGAAATGTGAACATTGACCAGTTAACTATCTGGATAATCAGCTATGCTAATGTCTGCAAGACATCCTGCTTTTGCCACCACACCATGTATCACATGAATACACAATGCACACACACATACACACACACACATACTACATTCACCCACACATGCCCCACATACACTACGACACTCATACACACACACACACACATACATACCACACTCATACAAACTCTCATACACTCTCATATACTCATACATACACCACTCATACATTCATACATACACATACAAACACACACACACACACACCTAATATATCACACATACACGAACACTCACAAGGTCTACATGGGTTGCTCCTCATCTAAACCATGATTTATACCCACCTCCCTCACCTAAAGTGTTATGACTTCGTGTGATGAGATAATTAAATAGGTAAAGACATTTGCTTCCAATCACCAAGACCTGAGTTCAAACTCCAAGACCCAAATAGTAGTTAAAAAAAAAAAATAGAACTCACACTTGCAAGAATTACTCTGTCTTTTAAACACAAAACTGGCTTCTAAATTTGGCATACTAGAGTCTACACACACATCCAACCATCAATCAATGTACAGATAAATGAGACAAAATGTACTTCCTTTCCCTCCAGGTTTATCTGATCTGGAGATTGTGGCACAGTCTATTTTCTTTATTTTTGCTGGCTATGAAACCACTAGCAGTGCTCTTTCCTTTACTTTGTATTTGCTGGCCACTCACCCTGATATCCAGAAGAAAATGCAGGATGAAATTGATGCAGCTCTGCCCAACAAGGTGAGGGGACAAGATCTGGAGAGGGCAGCGGGGAGAAGCATTGAAACAAATGGCTTCTTATCACATCCAGTGAGAAATTTTCAACAAAGTTATTAGTTTCTTCACCATCTTTACTTAAGAAGGTTGTGAAAAGAGAAATTAATGAGAAACAGGCATCAGATGCTGTTTTTAGTAAAACAACATCTTTGTAGACAAATGCTGAGATAGATTTTTTCCATTATCTGTCACCAAAAACTACCAAGAAACATCCACAAGCCCCAGTGGCAAGGACTTGTGAGCACTGGTTATTCACATGTCTGGACAGTCAATTCTTTTGATGTCATGGACTGTACTGTTACTTCTTGTTGGCTGAGTACGACTGGCCTTGGCTGTGCTGGGCTAGTCAGATGGATTTGTGCAACCCCACAAATCTATTTCCAAGAATAGGTGACCCCTGACTCACACTCTTGACTCTACATTATGTTCAGTCCAACAATCCCATAAAGTATTACTCATATTGGTCTTTAGAGCTCTACTCAAACTGCCAGGCTATAAGTATAAGGTTGTCTGGTTTCTGGGGTGGTCTACCTGGCTTATCATTCTCTTCAGGGTTCACAGACAAGTCCAGAAGACACAACCAGCAAGCTGGATCAGCAACAGAGAATGGGGCTGGGTAGTGGATCCAGTTCTCAATGTTACTATTACCAGAGTTGAAACCATACATTTCGATAATAGTGGCTTATTTGTGTCTTTTGTCATGTTTAGTATAGAAGAGACTACTAGCACCTCCTTGAAACACTTAATTTTTATTTTTGATGTACAACCATGTTGCATATCTCTAGTTAATTTTAAAAGTTTTTAATTGAAATAGAACTACAGGACTTGCCTTCTTTCTTTTTTCCTTCCAGAATATGCCTCAAACCTCCCACTTCACTCTAATTGGCAATTCCTTTTGATTATTCTTGTTATACAAATATATGCATATGTTTGTATGTTTATGTATGTACACACACACACAACATGATGAGTCAACTATTGTTTGGGAATATATATTTTCAAGGCTGACCACTCTATGATGGACAATCAATAAGAAGGCTCACACCTGAATGAGGCTAATTCTCCCTCTTATTGCAGTCATTTGTTGCCTGAAGTTCTTAGTCTCGGAGTGGGACCAAGTGAAATTATCTCTTTCCACATTAGCATGTCCATTAATATTGACACTGTTCTGGTCATGTTTCTGCACCCATTTCTAAGATAGACCATTTCACAACAGATTTCCACATCTTTTTCCACATGTTCCCTAAGCTATACATTCAGGAGCTATAATGTAAATATATCTATTGGTGTTAAGCTCCAAATGATCCATTGATCTCTACATTGTGTCCAGGTGCAGTTTCCTGTGATGGTCTCCATTTGATGTAAGAAGGGGTTTCCTCAATGGACAATAGTAGCTATTTTCTAAATAGCCTAAATCTTTCTACAGTTCATATATAATAAAAGACAAATCATGCAAGATATACTAAGTAAGATCCTATATAAGACTAGGATTTGCTTAAAGACTGGCAAGTAAGATCCTGAATAAGATCCTATATAAGACAAGGATTTGCTTAAAGACTGGAAAGGTAGCTCATCAGTTAAAAATCAGGCTGCACTTTCAGAGACCTGAGTTTCACTCCTAACACCCCACATCAGGAGGCTCACAACCACCTGTAGCTACAGTTATAGAAGCTCTGACACCCTCTTCTGTCCCCCCAAAGTACATGAACTCTCATGCACAAATCTCTATACAGATAGATACACATAAATAAAAATATTTTTTTAAAAAATAGAGATTTATCCCTGTCTATCCATATTTTATATACTTTTATATATTAATATACACATACATATATCTTCTTTGTAGAAAGTAAACCTAACTGTGGTACACTGTTGTGTAATTGTCATTATCTATTAGTAGTTGTTATTGACATGAGAAAGAAAAAGTAATACATAATAATTCTGAGGATTATCCTAAAGAATTGCTTCTCAACTGGGATGTTGAACAAGTCATAGGATATGAGTTATTAAAATGATGTATAAATGCTAAATGTCTTTATCAATAGGAGTTATTCTATGGTACTCCAAACAAAACCCCACAGTAGTACTCCATAGATGAAAATTAACCCTGTGCCTCTGCATCCCACTCCCTCCCTCTCTCTCCCTCACTCTTCCTCCCTCTTCCTTCCCACCCTTCCAGGCATCTGTCACCTATGATGCCCTGGTACAGATGGAGTACCTGGACAATGTGGTGAATGAAACTCTCAGATTGTATCCAGTTGGTGGAAGACTTGAGAGGGTCTGTAAGAAAGATGTTGAAATCAATGGGTGTTCATTCCCAAAGGGACTGTGGTGATGGTACCAACCTTTGCTCTTCACAAAGACCCGAAGTGCTGGCCAGAGCCTGAGGCATTTTGCCCTGAAAGGTACAAGGATTTTGGGAGAGAGAAAGTACCCATAGCCAGACTAGTCCAAGCATGATATGTTGTCTCTTGGTATTGAATTAATGTTTGAGCAACAGCATTCTATCTGTCTGCCTGCCTATCTGCCTGCCTGTCTACATAAACTTTCAGGAAAGCATAGCGTCCGCCATAATTTCCATGGCACTATCTTTTTTATGTATTGGGCTTTTAATTCATCTCAAGCTGTTCCTTGCCATTCCATTAGCTGTCCCCATCACTTTTAGAGAGCATTTGAGTCTCTCATTTCACTAGAGTTTGCCTCCTAGATATTATATTATGGCTGTGATGGTTTTTACTGTGTACCTGGAGGCGTTCCTCCCTATGGTTAGAGCAACTCTGATAAGGACAGAGGAGCCCATGGTCCTCACATTCTTGTCTCTAGCTGTCATCCTAACCAGCTCCCTTACTGGCTTTTCTAAGGCTATGCCAACTGCTTCTCTAGAAGCCTTTATCCATGGCTCAATTTTGGAGCTAAGCTCAGGCTTCTGTCTGAGAATGGAAATTTAAGAGAATGGAAATTTAGCACTGTGCCTAAGCAAGTCAGAGGACCAGTGATCTAGATATATACTGACCCCTAACTGTGTACTCTCTGCTAACAGAGTCCATGTCTTAGTGTTTGTGGCCTATTGCCACTATAATATTTGCAGACTGAGTCGATTGACATTGAACCATTCCAGGTGACTTCTGTGTTCCCTACAGTCTCAGCAAGTCCACCTCCTGTAGCATGGTGACTATAGAAGAACAAACCACCAATTATATTTGTTGGATTTCTTTAAAGTGAAACAGATATGACATAGCTACTTTATATGAAGAACTACTCCAAACACTGATAAAATCTAAAGATTAATATGTCTAATATAAAGAATGTTTGACAACTATACAAGAGTAATCTATAGATGTTAATAAACACTCTAAATCAAACTTTTATATAAATCTATGTGCTAAGCAACCATTCACCTGTGTCAACTGTTCCACACAAACCTTCTACATTCTCTCTCCTCTTTCTCCCTCTCTCTAAACTATCCATGTGGTGTCTGTGGATCTGTGGGTGTGTGTGTTGGTGTGTATGTTGTGGTAAGACACATGTAAGACACATGTTTGTACATAACATACCATCCATAAATATTTCACAATTTTTTTCAAAACATAAAATGCTAGGTTAAAATATAAACCATTTTAACATAATCATCCTCCTCAAATCATTATTCTACTATTAAATATTTAAATAGAATCTAATTTAATTAAAATGTGTCTATTCCTCTAGAAATGTATACACAAGGAAACATAAAGCAAAATTTGGATAATGACATTACAAAATGGAGTAACATGATATATTTTGTTAAGATATTTTACTTAAATACTCAATAAGAAAGGAAGGGAAATAGGAAGAACCAAAATGAAGAGGAATAAGTAGAAGTAGAATTAAACAAAGAAGGGAGGGAGAAGAATAAGGAGAAAGGAAAGAGAGGAGGGGGTAGGGGAAGAAGAAACAGAGGAGGGAGAATGAGAGGAGCAAATCTGGGAGGAAGAGAGAAAAGATCTGGAAAAAAGAAAGACAGGAAATGTGGTTAAAAGGAAAGGAATACTTCAGAGGAGAGAATCATAGAGTGAAAGGGAACAAATTTTCAATAATTGTAGGTACTATATCTTCTGAGTCCAATAGGCAACTGAATCATAGAAGTGTTAATTGAGGCCAAGATTTGTTTTCCTTTCAGGGTCTTGTTTCTTATGTGACAGAATACTAACACACCACTATGCTAAATCCACTTTTTTTGTTTGGAAATAAACTTTCTTAAAATAGGTGTGATGGCCCATTCCTTTAATCCAGCACTTGGGAGTCAAAACCAGATAGATCTCTGTGAGTCTGAGGCCAGCTTGTTCTACACAGACAGTGTAAGACCAGCCAGGGCTACATACTACAGACTTCTGTCAAAAGATAGATAGATAGATGATAGATAGATAGATAGATAGATAGATAGATAGATAGATAGATAGATAGATAGATAATAAATATTTTGAACAGCATTCTCGATACAGCTAAAAGCTTCTCCATGGTAAAGGGAAAGAGAGAGGATTGCAGCCTACAACTTCTATAGCATATCGCACAATTCAAGGCCTAGGTAAAATCACTGAATAGGGGCTGAACAGACTAGTGGTTAGAGAGTTGGTAAGTGGGCTACAAAATGGCTTTCTGGACTATGCATGTCCATTTCCATCATACTAACTGCAAAATATTTTATGACCAACCTGTAAATAGGGACTGCAACACATTTAAGACTGAGAGTCAGGAAAGTGGGAAGAGGACTTCTTGGAAGAATGGAACTCAAAAGAAATTGAATCACAGGTGTGTTTCTAATACAGTACAACTAACAAAAATTCCAAAAAGCCCCAGCAAAGAAGAATTTTTTTAAATTGTAGCCATTTTTTGTTTACTTTACATACCAAATTCTGCACTCCCTCCCGTCTCCCCTCACGAATACATCTCTGACTCT